>JBBMFX010000002.1:4026697-4045913 GCA_037832545.1 Rhabdalestes septentrionalis | reverse complement strand
GATACAAAGTTAAGAAGACACTTTATGGTGTGTGTGTGTGTGTGTGTGTGTGTGTGTGTGTGTGTGTGTGTGTGTGGGTGTTTGTGTGTGGTTCAACTCACCACAGAACACTGCTTGGAATCATCAGATTGTCTAGCCATTTTACCACCACAGTTTGTGCGTGTTTATGTGTATATTTTCCCGGTCTGTGGTTTGTGACCCAAACACAGGTCATGACACAATCAGAGCGGTTTGGGAGGGCAAGCGAGGACAAAACAAGCCTATTTAAATTTTTAAGTAAGTCAGAAAATGTTCTGGCTCAAAGTTTATATGTAAACACTGCACTGATTCTACTGCACTAGGAATGGAAAACAGTTTTGTTTCCTCATGAGGGATAATCTGAATTTTATTTTGGGTGTGGAGGTGTATGAATAATAAAGCAATGTTTAAAAAAAAATGCAGAATTTTTGTCAGCTATTTTAAAAGAATGCAGTGCCAGTTGAAGTTTGCAAAGATTTACTCAACGAAGTCAATTAGAAACTGACAACATCAATAAACATCATAATCTTTCTCCAAACATCACAAGCTGAATTGCTGTCATATGCAATATGGTACTGTACAAAAGTCTTGAGCGCTTCATATTTTGCCTCCAAAAATCCAGTCTTGCTTTGAATTTTTAATGTAGTCTTGAGAAACAGTTCTGTAGGCCTCCTGAAGGGCTTTCAAAGTCTCATTTTCAGTCCAATCCCTGAACCTGACCAGTTTCAGAGGAATGTTTTTTTATTTGTTAAGCCATACAGTGACCTACGCATGAATCATTCAGTCATATTGAAGCACATATAACTTAAGGTCTGAACCAGAAAAAACAGGAGCAGATTATTCCAGATGATCAGGTGGTGACCAGTATACTGAGTGACCTTTACTGTTTCTCACTTTGAAAGATACTACACATTCAGCTTCAAGTTGGTGAAAGCTGAAAAATATTTTAATATATATTAATTTTATATCATTTTGGGAGTGTAAACTTTGCTTTCCCTGCAAAAAATAAACAATGCATAAAAATCAGTGTTGTTGTTAATCAGTTCCATATCTCAAACTGTACAATTAGTAACACAAGAAAATCCAGCAGCATTGAGAATATAGAACATTTACACTTTTGAGGTTGTGCATACTGCAAACAAACTGGTATTTGAAGGATTAAATACTAAAAAAATAATGGAAATGTTATACTTATGACAAGTACTGATGTTAATTAAACACTTTATGCAGTAAAAATAGCAAAAAAGCATAAATACAATAAAAATGACAGACTTAATCTGTTGGTGGCCATTTTTGTCCACGAGGACGCTGAAAGGGTAGAAAAAATGAGGACAGCCAGTGGGTTAATCAAAAAAGTACCTCATAAATGCAATTAAAGTGTCTAAATAACCCTCATTGTACCTGGTCTCATGACCTTAACTCAATTTGATTTAGAGCCATTTAATGAATCACTGTATCAACTCATAGCAGAATACGACTTTGATTTGCTTCTTAACATGTACTTGAGAAAGGAAAACTCCAAAGAGCTGTTATAAAAAAGTGATTTCAAGGATCTGTGTATCTGCTTATCTAAGGAGATGGAATCCTAGCAGAGTAAAGTGGCCAATAATTACAGTGGCAGTGAATGGTACTGAAGCCTTCCATGGATGCTACACTCAGCGGCATCACATATAAAGTGTGTTATCTGTTTTGTTGTTTGTTCATTGTCATAAAGATGGAAAACAGCATAATTTGAGCACTAGGAACAGCTGGTGGATCTAGCAGTTTTAAGATGTCTTTTTCCACTTTTTGGTTATAGCATGGTGAATATTTAGTAGCAAGAATGAAATGAAAGCTGCATAAGAGCAATGTTCATCTGAGGGTTTCTGTTAAGATGGGGGATTATTTAATCAGGACATTTCCAAAATCAAAATGCTACTCAGCATATATCTGTTAAACCACAAAACATTGGCAGGAAGAATCAGTTTAATGAACCATTTCATCTTTTCATTTTTAAACCTAAACTTTCCATGGGCCAAGCAGCGCATTCTCATCTTCATTTTACAGAGAACCTGTGGCTACAACCGGACTGAGTGCTCAAGGTCACATGGTGCGATTGATGTGTTCATCCATTTTCTACCCCTTTATCCTGCACTCGGTGTTGGGGGGGGGGGGGACTGGAGCCTATCCCAGTTACTACGGGCGAAGGCGGGGTACACCCTTGACAGTCGCCAGCACGTCGCAGGGCCACACACTCACACACATTCACACTCACAATCACACCTGGGGGCAATTGAATGTGCTCAATTACAATTGATGTGTTATTATCCTTATTTTAACACATACTGAATTTCAGCAGCAGAGTCATTAAGTACGCTAGAAAATGCAAAGGAATGCAAAGATTATAGTGAACAGCAATAACCAATTGTGCAGAAATATCAGATAGAAGAATGAGGACAGTATATGATAAGTGTGTGCATGTGTGACGTACAATGTATTTTTCAGTTCTAATGTGTCTATTTTATAGTTCTACAATTACCTGTTTCTCTGCATCATTTGTAAACACCCTTTACCTCACCAATAGCCAGGAGGCCCACAGGACCAACAGTGAGCGGGTTTTTTTGTGATGGACTGTATTGACACTGGCATGGCAGTGGAAGTTTTTGTGCTGGATCGCACACATCTCAGTGTCACTAAGGGACAAAAAATAGTCAACCATCCACAAGCATCTATCTGACAGCACCCTGTGGTCATACACTGTGCACTGATGAAAACATAAACCAACACACACTATGCAGGTTTATGTATACAATTTTTTTTTATATATATAAAGTTTTATATTCAAGAAAGGCCAATTTGACCAACCAACTATTTAAAGAAGGATCTTATGTCATTTAGTACCTTATTACCTTTTTTATCCTTTAGCTTTAACCTTTTAACAGGTTGGTAGGAGTTTCGTTATCTGCAGTTCCTGCATTAAGAGATTTTTGTATCATCAGAGTACATCACGTGTGAAATAATCACATCAAGTCAAAGCTTATAGGAGTAAACCTGGCCGTCCAAGCCAGCACAGCTCCTGATATATGCACAGCCCTTGAGCCCAGGCTTAAGATGCCTTGGTATGCATGGGCACCAGAACCATTAAATTAAGGGGCAACTTTAAAAAATCCTAAGAGTCATTTCCCCAGGTTATTCCCCCAGCGATTCATATGAGTGAAACAAGCAAGACACCACATGCAGCATGCGGCCCTGCACTCCACCCTCTCCCGGGGAAAACCTTAAACTGTCTATCACCCACACATACCCTACGCCAGTTCAAAGAGTGAAAGTCCCCACATTCAAATCCTTCTGTGCTTGTATGTACATTGTGTTAAATTGCAGCTAATAGATGGACTCTCTCTAGTCATATCCTAGCTGTATTGCTTTGTATTTTGTATATGGTTGAAATGACAAACACCTACCTGACTTGCCTTGACTTGATAGTAAGACTTCCTAATGAAGTGTCCAATGTTTGTGTGCTTTTGTAGTCCCAGTTTGGCCCTGCCCAAAACTGCCCAGGAGTGGACACTTGGACCTTCTTATTTTCTGGTCAGTTTGATGCAGTGTCTCGGAATGTTTTACAGCAACACATTAAATGGCAGAATATCGATGCGATGAATGTTCCTTAAGAACTGTTGTTGATGTGTTTTTAACAGCGCTAGTCCTCACCTCTGTGACGGACTGAAACAAGATCCATCTCCTCTATTGACGTTTTCCCACCATCGATCAGCCGTTATTCTGTTTCAGGGAGACATCCATCTCGCTCCTTATCTGTGTGTGCAGTACACCAAAAGGTGATGATGCCCCACCACCCCGTCCACATAATCGGCTATTGATTTCTCGTTGGTGAGTTTAGCTGTAAATTCCCAGAAAAGGCCAGCACAGTGGTGAATGTTTCTCAACTCTGAGACAAAGCCAAGAAGCAATAAGCTCAAACTAGGCTGGGCCCCAGTTTTGCCAAAAAAAAGGAAAAAACCAAACATTAATTAATTAATTAAAAGCATCTCTGAGGGGGGGAAATCACTCATGATGATGACACAAATTCATCGCTGCTTTCACATTTGAGGAAGAGGCGGAAAATATACATCATTATATTCTTTACATTCAAGAGTGCTCCCAAGTCGAAAGAAATGTAGGACACCTCCCCTGTAGGGCTGGTTTCAGAGGGGGTCCTAATCTAGTTGGGAGAATTTGTGGAGAATTCACAATGAAATGAAACAATAGAGTTTATAATAACTGAATTTTGGAATAATTTTGTTGACAGTGCATTACTTTTCCTTCTATGCTGCATGTTACTGAACTAGTTATTATAAAGTGCTACCAAAAATAAAATAAGAACAGTATTTACTTTACAAAAGTTGTAGCTGGATAACACTTCTACAGTTCTAAAAGTTATGACAACTATCGTCAAACTACATGAAGATTTATCCCAGCCTATTCCAACTTCACATATCATCACATTTTTATATCAAATCATGTCAATTGACGTAGGCTGAAGTAAAACTGTCACACAGACGGGTCCCATGATGTGCAAGAAGCACCGGAAATGACGCCTGTCACATGGTATCAAAGGCCAAGGTAAGGAGGAAGTCACTGCTGATTCTAAGCCACCTTTTATGTTTAGGGTTTGACCCCATTCAATATTTAATGTTTCGAAATAAATAATTGAATTTTTGCCTCATATTAAATGACTCTCCACAGTTTAATTGGGACAAACTGTGTACATCCAAAAGGAAAAGGGTGATGTGTTTTCAGTGTCTCTGCCCATTTTGTACATCAATATTCTTTAGGGTCAGTTTGACCTCAGGAGGTTTTAGCTGTTTTACATATACGAATTATCAACATTTTACACACACTGTTTTTTGTATTGGGTATTAAGGACACTCTAATATAGAATTTTATCATCTTTAAAAGAATTCCCACTGCTTCAGGGAAGTTTTTATTCAAATCACGAAAGAGATCATCAACAAATAGACATAAACCGCCAAAAAATAAGACATAAACAATTGCTTCCTTTGTAGCATTTTTATGGTTTAAATTTTTAATTTGCAGTTTAAACTGATGAAAATGACCTGAAGCTAAATAATGTTAGTATATTTGAACATAAGGTTAATAAATGCCCTTGTAGGTTTATGTCAGGGTTATGTAGCCTTATGAATACTGACCATGTAAAAGTGCAACCATGTGCAACTTCCATGCCAAACTGCACTGAAGCTCAAAGAAATAATGGTTCCACATGCTTTTACAGTTACGAGAGACTTCTGATAATATCTCTAATAAGTGTGTCATGACACATTTACAATACTTGCCATTAATTTAATTTTATTTACCCTTATAGTCACACATGAACACACCACAGCACATTGTGGAATTTTTTCTCTGCATTTTCACCCATTCACTAAGTGAAAGAGTGGGCTGCGGTCAACAAATGGTACCTTGCTCAAGGGACCTCAGAGGTGACTCTAACAGTTGGGATTCGAACCCTCAACCTTTTTTACTATAATTACATAATAATGCACTACATGACTAAAACCCAGTGTTCAATGGTACAAAACATGTATTTACATATGTGGCACTAAATGTGACTACACTTCTGATAGTTACTTTGTTGTTTTGTGCAATTTTAATGTGTAAATATACAGTTATTTGAAAGCCTTAATGTAAAGTCAGACTGAAATAACAGTGGTGTATAATAAAGTGCATTATGTTCTTCTCTTCCTCATACCAAAATCTGTGAAGACACTGCATGAGGTACTTGCTGTAGCCGGTTTTTTAGGTTGGTTTTCCTGTACCTTGTAAAACAAGGCCAAAAAATACATTTGGATTCCAAATGACATTTTATTGAGAACAATGGCAGCAGATAGAGAGGCTAGTTTGAGGCGCAAGGTTTGAGCACATGCTGAAAGAAAGCACCTTTATGGAACAGGTGTATGAAAACATGATGTATGATATCCTGTAATGTGGTCCATGTTAGGACCATGCAGTTCTGTTATTGCATCACAAATTCTATTCCAGGTCTTAGTTGGAGTAGTGCGTATATAAATACCACTGTCTCTCTGTCACTGAACTTTTGTTTTCTATGATTTTGTTTGTTTGTTTTTTGTCACAATTTTATTTGACAGAATTTCACTGTGCATTTTAAACCCCACACCTCGTGAGTATGATGGCAGGATAAAATTACAATTCTAAATTTTTGGTGATCAAATCGCATGGCAGATATCAAGAAAGTTACTGTACATATACAATTGCTGTATGCATGTATGTACAATAATTAATATGGCAAGTGTTTCCAAACGTTTTTGTTATGAAGGTGCAATAAAATATATTATTGATGTTCAGCAGTAATTAAATAGCTAGAGTCTGAAAAAACAGGCACATCTGAAAAAACAGGCAAATTCTTAAAAAAACCCTCAAAAAAGCACCAGGACAGGGTGTGCAGAATCGATGCAATATCAGAATATGACTATAAAGCAATGGTATAATTATGCACATTTCCTCTGGGGAAGTGAATGTAGTGAAGCTTTAAAATACATACTGTGACCTCGAGAACCATGCTGAACCGTTGAGGGAACATTTCCAATTTTTTTTAATTTAGCTGATTTTGCAGTTCTACTTTGATTGAAAAGGAAATGTGTCAAATCATATTTCCTTTGATGCACATACCATTTAAGCTGTTTAGTTAACATTTCTGCTCACTACCTGGATTGAGAAATGTCAGTCAGAAACCGGTCAGAACTGACAGATGCTGTGGCTTTGGGAATATGTGAAAATAACCTGAAGTACAATTTATGTGAATGTTTATGTGAATTTATGTGAATGTTAGGTCACTTTTTAAAAAGGCTGTATTATGTTTCAATGATAGGTTTTGGGTATATGTGAGAGTCAGAGACCTAATGCCCAGTCCTGGACAATCACTGCAGTTCTGTGACAAGGTCTTCAGCCAAAACGTGAACCAGTAAAGAAACAGTGATTAGGCCGGTGATCAGTATACAGGAGGTACTGAATGGTGAGTCATTGGAACACCTTAATTCAGGTAACTTGTCTTTTTACTCACCTTGCAGCCTGTCACAGTAAAATATTTGTTCCCATTTTTCGAGTTAATCTTCTCAGTATGCTAAGAATAAAACAGTTTGACATGCATAAAATAGCATTTTTGCACCAACAATGTATTGTAATTGAAATATGTAGAAATGAGGATTGGAAAGAAATAGTATTATTGCAGAGTGCTGTACAATGTTACAATGTAACAAAATGTCATTTGTACAATGGCAATAGTTCTTGAATGATTCTTTGGCATCACTTATTCAAATACATAATATGTCAAAATGGGTGCTTTAGTCCATTTTTGGTATTTCACCATGACTTGTAAGATTTTATAAACGTTTTTGTTGATGTATGTCTGTTGAAAAGAAAAGAATGTCATATTGCCTTCAGGGAATTGTTAACAATAACCACAGCTTCTTTAAATGTTCTAGGACGAAGCCTTAAACTTTTTAGAAATTAATTTTAGCTTCACATAGTTCTACACTCTCACAATTTTTTTAAACACGATTCTAAAGGGATCTGTATTACAATAAATGGCTGAATATAATGGCATTAGTAAAATAGTGTTACATTAGATTAGATAGGATTAGATTAGATTGGACTGGTTTGCATTGTCACAGTTTGCAATGGCTTGCACAAATTACAGAGCATTAAATAGTAATAAATTGTGGGAGCCATAACTGTGGAAAGTGTACATTTTAGGGGTGCTGCAGGACTTTTTGTGCTGGCACAAAAGCACCAACAGTTGATGTCGCAGCACCCCAAAAATTATGCTTAGTGCTCGTTCAATTTAAATCAAAATTCAAATGGGTTCAGTCTAATTTGAGACTAAATGCAGATGTTAAATCTAATTCAAATGTGTGTCTTCAACTCCCCCACCCGCCCCATCAAGAATTATTTTGGTACACCCTGTGTGAAAACTATAGAAGCAGGCATTAATGTGTGGATTCATATCGGCCTGTTTGCAATGAAAGCCATGAAGGTTGCATATTGGACATAAAGGGAATTGAGAGGTTTTATACATGATCATAAAAAGATATGTTGTTAAAGAAGGTGGACTAATTTTCAAGTGAGTCATTATTAGTGTCCAGGTTCTTCCGTACTGAACAAGGTTTTATGCTGGTTTGTAATGTGTCATGCTGCCAGTTCATCTGTAATTACTTGACCTGCATGTACAGTCTGTTTGACTTCCAATTCCTCGTCATTCTTTCATTTGTGGAGTCACTGATCCCTAACATTAATAGGCAATGTGGTTACAAAGCTGTGGTTAGTTTTTATTAGCACTGATGTAAATTGGGCAGTGGAAGGTTGTAAAGGCACTTCCTTGAAAGCCAGTGAACAGTCGCTAAAATAAAGCAGCCATGCACGGCCTGATGGCTAAGGCATAAGGAGACCAAAGAATTGAAACATAATTACAGCATGAACATGAATGCATATATACATATATATGAATAATTCAAGAATAACAAAGTACATCTGTCTTAAGCCCTGAACCAGTGAAAAAACAGGTGCAGATGATTCCAAATCAGGCAGTGATCAGTATACTGGTGGTGCTGAAAGCTAAATGGTAAAGCATGTGTTCCCATTTAAATTTGCCAGAGAAAACAGTTAAATTGTATTTTTGCACCAACAAGGTTATTCAAATATGAAGAAATGGGAGTAAATATTACTCTATTAATTTGATGTGGAAATAGGATATTGCATGTCATGTTTTAACTGGAATTCTCTTGCTATTTAAAAAATATATTTTTTAGGTAGAAGATCTGAATTTTTCTTTCTTATTTCAAGAAATGTTAATAGATACATGTAAAATATTTTTCATTTTCAATGAGAAATTTGCTACAATTGGTACAATAATAATCCTACAATCGAGTGCCTTTGTGTTTGCAGTCACAAATCTGTTTCAGTATGGCTTTCAAAAGAAGTGGACTAGGCCCCCTTAAGGCCCCTCTAGGCCCTCCCTTAGCTAATATACTGATACACACACAAATATTGTGGAACGTTATCTTGAAATTTTGTTTTCCATAGCATGGTAAATAAACTCTTTTGTACAGTTTAAAACCTTCATTTGGTAACCTGAGAACAGCGTGTCACACCTGTAGGAGTGAGAGAACCACTAATAGGTCAAATGACATGGGAGGAAGGAAACAGATTTTGCACAAGAACTTTCCGCCGTGGGTCTGTTTAGGTAATCAAAGAAACAGACACATAAACCACATTTCAACAAATACATTTGAACATGACATGAGGGTTAAAATGATATTTATCTACATCACATACAACGCAAATAAGGGTGAATCAAATGATATTAATTTCAGTAGAATTTGCCTTGATGGATGATTTAGCAATACAGCCTTCTGTGGTGAATAAATTTAACCTCAATTTGAACACTGGTTGCCTTTGACATGCTAATTTGTGACCAATAGCACAGTTGCTTTTGTTGTGGTCCTGGGCAGGCAGTCCCACATATATCACTTGAAATCCTAAAAGGATTGATGTCTCTTGCATCACCATTCGTCTAGAGCACCCTCCGTGCATGTATTACATCCATCCGACCTCCTCATTACCACAAACACCATTCCAGCAGCTCTTACAGCAAGTAGAACTGATCCATGACCAAAACCAACATGAATAGAGAAAAAAGTGATCTGTGATCAGCTGTCAAGAATACTTTATTTCATGCAGGCTAATGTAAGCACAGTTTTTATATTACCAGAGCTTTCAGTAAAATATGATTGCAAACAAAAATAGTCTAAAACAACCTAGACCAGGACTGAGAATATCCTGAAAATTCTAACTTGAAATGTAAGTTCTGAGTCCAACACGAGCCTGAACCCAACCTGACTTAAATTACAAGATTGAAAATATCAAAGGTGAACTAATGATTTCTGGAACTAAAAACGGTCTGGATGCTTAATAACATTTTGACTCAATAGAATAGTTTGTATTCATATAAAATTTTGCTTAGACATAGTAAAATGGATTTCTCTTTCTCTCTATTTGGGATGGGGGTAATTTTACAGTATTTTAAATAGTTCCTGAGCTATTTCCCATATTATGCTTTCAATCACTTTGTTGGTACAAAAATGAGATTGCCTCCCTGTATTCTTTTTGTAATGCTGAGTACATTAAATGAAAGAAATAGGAACAAATATTTCACTGCGACAGGCTGCATAGTGATTAAAACGTGAAGTGTGTAGATAAAAGAGTTCCAACATCTCCACATTCAGGACCAGCAGTATACTGATCACTTCTCATTAAAAAATACTAGAAAGTCTGGATCTTTGAAAGCATATTATGAAGAAATGTAGTGTGCGCAAAGACTTTTGCACAAAACTGATTTAATCTGCATTCACAGTATCTATTCTAAAACCCTGTATAGTACACTTGCTACTGGTGATGCAGAGGTTACAATAAGGCCACATGATGTAGTGACTTGTTGGTATTTGCGGGTATTTCTTTCATGCGCAGATTTTTGGATGTTTCCTACTGATCATATTTTTTCATTTAAAGTAAGGTCTTAAGGTAGAGAAGAAAAATGACATATTTGCCACAACATAAAACACCCATGTATGTGAAAAACAGACACAGTTTGTTTTTGTTTTTTTGCTACACCAACACTATTTTCTATTGCTGTAAAAAAGCTAAAGAAAATTTCTCCAACTTGTGTGAAACCTTAAACCAGTCATTCAGCATAAAAAAAGACCAAAGAATTCACTCCGATGAGTCTTGCTTTTGGATGATCCCGTTTCTAAGATGGGATAATAAGATATTTATTAGGCTTTTGCAGTGACACCCAAGACTACTCATTGTACCGTTAAAAAAACAACATAGACAAATACGTGGGAGCTGGGACGCCGCCAGGGGGGAAAGGTTAGAACGATTCTAGGGTCCTAGTACTGAAATGGGGCTCTGTTAGGGGCCGGCACCCCTGTGTGGGGGCCTTGAAACTGCCATGTTGCTTTGGGCAAGGAGGATGAAACTGCTTGAAAACTTCAGGTACAAAGTGTTTAATAGAAACTCAAAACAAAGTGTAAGGTCAGTGGGCAAGTCTACAAAATGAAGTGGTGCTGTAGCAGAATCACTGAGGTCCTTTCTCTTTCCACCAGGCAGGAGATAAGAGTCACACTCAGCTGAGATGCTGTGATGTCGTAGCTGCTGAGTCGGTCCCAATGCATTTAGTTGCTCCTTCCTGGAGCCCAGTAGTCAGATGAGCCCCTTAACTGGTACCTAGCAACCCAGATCATAAGTGGGGCAAAAAGTGAGTAGGACAAGTTGGGCTGCCAGGCACCGGGCTCAGACAAAAACAAACCTGCACGTGACACACAAATGTGATGAGACATTTTAGGCTAGAACTCTGGTGACATGGGCTGCTGGGGGTGTGACACAAACAGGAAGTCATGTAAACAGGTCCTAATGATATGACCAAGACAACATTTCCCAAGACCAATTAGATTTATTTGGCTTACATTGTATTGAAGTTGTTTTATTTTAATAAAGTTGTACTATTTTATTAATAAAAATGTTATATTTATTAATAAAAAAAACTTTTGAAACAGAAAGACATAAGATGATGTAAAAAAGCGACAAAAAAATGCAATAAAGAAATTTTTCAAGAGATATTTTTACAAAATACAATAAAGGACCCAAAATTAGCTCACTGAAAACACAGATTAACACGCACACACACACACACATATTCATATTGTTATTTTTGGGGGGCACTCCATTGACTTGTGTAATACTGGATCTCACTAAGACAGCACTTAAGTCTAAACCTGACCAAGATATTCACCTCCAAAAAGGATTTATACAATTCCTGTGCTCACACTCTGGTAGGATTACAGTGCAAATATTCTCTATTCTCTCTCACTCTTGCTCTGTCATAAACATATTCTAAAATAATACACACACTCATCTCCTGGCAGGATTACTGTATTGAGCTCCCCTCCTCTTTCTTTTGCAGGTGTACACAAACACACACACACATGTGCACACACACTCATGCACACTCGCATAAAGGTTTAGAGAGATTTATTGTTTAATTTAATTTAACATATGCATCTATGAATTTCATTTCTGTGAGGTGTGCTGACCCAACTGTGCGGGCGGCTGATTTATACAGATTTAAATGAGGCATACCATGACCTCCAGTCACTCATCAGAATGGGAAATTGCCTTATTAATTTGTTTACCCCTTATGCGTTGTTTATTTATTTCTTTCCTGGCACAAATGTGCACTGCATCCTATCAATGATTATGAATACATATTATGGATAAGCCTAATAAAGCGTTTTAAGATTTGTTTTCTTCCATACCAGACCATGATTAGCAAATGATAAAGGTTGAATAAAAATGAAAACGAGTATAATATTTAATTGACTAAACATGTTGAGGGGAGTGTGGTAGGAGACGTATCTGTGGGCATTTTAACTAGGATTACAGTAAACTCTTTAACCATTTAAATCCAAACATCATCCCTCAACAATAAATGGTTTATGTTATGACTGAACAGACCCACAGAGACATGAAGACTATAAAAAAATATATCTGCATAGAATTAAAAATTCTCAAAATGAAAAACACTATGCTATAATACACAAATGCTAGTGTATTATAGATAAGTAACTAATAAGTAATTGGAAAACAGATGGTTGTTTGGAGTCTGTTTGCAGTAATGGAGATCAGTAGTAGATCAGTAATAGTAACACAAGTAATGATATTTCACATGATAAGTCTATTGTACATAATAACAATAAGATATGACACACAATGAAATTATTTAGTTCAAAAAAGGTAAAGAGTTAGCTGTTTTTCCTGGATTTATTTGGATCTCATTGCTAGTCTTTGTGTGTCTATGTCTGCACATTCGTTACATGAGCAATTGGATTCCGATTCTGACATAATGTGTTAAAACATAAATAGCATTATAATTATTTAAGATGAAAGCAAATCTCAGATGCTACTTTAATCTAGAGAAGCTGAACTTTCCGTCAGTCTTGTTGGTGATATTGTGTAGTATATGTACATATATGGGAGAGAGTATATTTATACATAAGGGTCTCAGTTTGCGGTGTGATAAATATTTGTAACTGACCATTCACAATCTATTGGCCAAAGCAAAATATTGGCCAAAGCAGAACAAAATGTTCTGACACTTAGCCCAGCATAATTACAATAAACAAGAAACACTGTTTGGACATTATTAGTGGTGCTTTTGGATGCTTCTCATGCATGTAATTACTGGTCTCACATGTGGTTTCTACACTAATAGAAAGGTTTGAAAGTGAACCTTATGATTACACCTTATCAGCAGTGAACAGTAAATAACAAGCAATAGCACATTAACTGCATTTCATTAGTAGACAAAGTTCCTCCCCTATCAGTGAGACAGAAATATTCAGTTTTTACTAAAAAACAATATAGAGCAAAAGTCTTGCGCCGCCCCTTATTTCATTTGTTCTCAAAGAGCCAGAATTTTCTTGTTTTTATTACCTACAGTTTGGTGTGTGACAACGACCAGATCTGCGATCTTTCAAGCAGATCTAACTGGCTCTAAAAATATTGGGACAGAGCTGTCATACAAAAATATTGGGACACACATGCTCACACAAACACTAATGCTATGTTATTGCTAATGCTGCATTGTAATGCTAATGCTAATCTTAATACTAATCTTAATGTTAATGATAATGCTATGTTAATGCTAATGCTATGCTAATATGAATCCTATGCTAACGGTAAGCTAATGCCCACACATGCTCCTGGAGATTCCTTGTTTCCAAGGGAGGACCAAGGAGCACCAGGGCCTTTATTCACGGGCTGGCTCCTTAGCTGGTTTGCTCAAGGCAAAATTCCTTATCCGCTTCCCCTTCACTGGTTGAGGAACTGGACAGGATGCCAGCGGGAGGACAAGAAGACTAGGTACACTTTCCCTCTTGGTCGGTACCCTCAAGGACCAGGGCACAAGAGAGCACCAGGGCCTTCATCCCTTGTTGCTGACTCCTTAGCTGGTGTGCTGAAGGTGGGCTTCCTTGCCCGCTTTCTCCTCACTGGTTGAGGGGCTAGCCAGTCTGCCGTGGTGTAGGCAGCCATGTCCCTCACTATTCTCTCCAGCCAGCAGCCACTTCTCTAAATCAGGCTCAATAATAAGGTCCATCACAAATGAAACTATGTACAAAACACAAAACCCCATCATCCACTAAACTAAAACTTCTCATTATCTGAGCACAACGGCCAGCTGAAACACATTATCTACACAAAATTAAGACCTGTGTGCTCAGTGTCATAATAAAAGTCCCAACAGTAAAAAAAATCTGAACAGTCTAGCAGCCGCCAACTATCACAATAAGGAGGCACCAAGAACACAAACACTGCCAGATTGTTGCCAAAAACTATTTTTATGCTCAAATGTAAAATAAAAAGAAAATAATAGTTTCAAGTGGTATTTTTTCATGCTCAGACATCCACAAAATACAAGTAATGATGGAAAAGAACTGAAAACATATTTAACACAAATTATACAAAAGCCTCAGTGGATACATGTAATATCAAATCAATTTTTAATTTGCCACTTTTGTTCGCTCCTTTGAGGTGTCTTTTTATGGGGTTTTAAAAACGATTAAAATGTGTTAAATCATTACTTTTGACCGTATGGCGCATGGTTTTCAGCTAAAATTCCGAATCGTCGGGGGAGTATTTTGTTAAACGTGGGGTCATTGGAAAGATGTCACAGAGTCCTATCTAACTGTGAAGTTGTATATTTAGAGTGCGAGATATATATTTCATATTTAATATTTACATTTATAGTAATTTAAGGCAAATTCTCAATGTTGGTGAAGGAATATCACAGCACATATTCCAGCCCCCTTCTAAGTAACAGCCAATTGTAATCATGGGGCATGACCACTTAGCATATCCTTTAAAAATTTAGAGCTCAACATTTAGAGCTCAAAAATCCTACATTGAGACTCACGGTTTGTAAAATTGCAACATTTAGATTTAGAGCACAACATTTAGTTTTTTAATATATTTAGCGCTAAAAATTGCACTAAATTATGAAAAAAATGACACCTCTAAATTTGTTTAGCTGTTTTTACAAAGGACACCTCATAGATTTGTACCTATGGTATATGTTTATGTTAAAATGAGGGCTGGGAATAAAAAAAAAAAAATAACGCGTTAATATTTTTAACACAATTAACGCTTTACGTCCCAGACCACTGCTGCGTAGGCAGCCAGAAAGCAGAGTTCAGTTCAGTGAGATTTGGAAGGAAAAAAACGCCAAAATGGCAAACAAATAATGTCTTGTGAATGTTTTTTGTCAATTCTGACTCTGAAGGGGAATATTTGCCTTTTGGAAAAGACACTCGCGCGTCTCCCGGTTCAACTTTGGAGTTTGTGAGAAAGAGCTGGGGGACGTAATGTATCAAAATTTACAACTATCATATACTGTAACCTAATTCATAGGTTTGGTTCAGTCAGGGATAAAATGTCATGACCATTGTAGCCTAAGTTATAGGCTTGTATTCAGTAATGGTAAAAAAAAAACAAAAGAAAACTGCTTCTTGTAACGTCTGTATGTATGTGCGATTAAATGTGAATAATTTGATTAATTAATCGCCACACCATGTAATTAATTAGATTAAAAATTGTATTCGCTTGACAGCACTAGTTTAAATAAAATAATAGCTATTCACCAATTCATGTTGTGTAGGGGTCACCAATCTTTCTGAAAGTGAGAGCTACTTCACTGGCACTGAGCCATAGAAAGGGCATACGAAGAGTTTACCTAAACTTCATGTATAATAAACATGTTTTAAATGCTTTGTTAAGATATTGTCATTTTCAAATAGATATAAATGCAAACGTGATTAAAGAAGAAGAGCAACAAGATAAAATTACATGTTAGACGTTGCTCACTGGTGAATTGTGCTATATTTTGGACCGGTCCATGGGCTACTCATGTGGTCCTTGGGGGCACCCTGGTGCCCACGGGCACCCCGCTGGTGACCGCTGATATAGTGTATGCCAGTTTGTGAAGTGATATTACCAGCAGTTCATATAGCAGATGCCAGTTTGTAATGCATCATCAGTTCATGCAGTGAATGCCAACCAGTGTGTTGCAACTATGCCTTCGTCTTTGTTGCACACTTTGTGTAGTTTGTTTTATTTTTATACATGAAGTGAAGTAAATGTGCAATATTATGTCAACATTGGAAAGTCTGTACATTTATTTTGTTGTATAGTGTTATATATGTCAAAATCTGCATCAAGGTCGCTGATCAACACTTACAAATAGTTTTAAAAAATATACCGAAGGTAATAAAAAAAGTATTAAATGTTACTTAAGCATCTCAGTTACATCATTGTTTGTTGCATGCCTGGTCATTGGGAGCCTAGTCAGCCCAGGTGTCTACACACTATTTACTGTTATATTTAATAACATTTTGTTGTTTATGTTTCTGTAGTGTCTTTCAGTTTAAATGTGTTTTCTGCTCTTTTCCAGATGCTGAAAAATAAATGTTTTGACAGGGTGGTATCCGACTTTGGCCAGTGTGCTATACCGCAGCCCTTTGAGCTTAATATTTGTTTAGGTAAAAATTTTTAATCTGGTGTCTAATCTTATGACTGGTGTTGCATGAGGACCTATTAAAGTCAGCCAGGCATGGTGTAATTACAAGTCTACACGTTTAGATCAGTGGAGGACATTTTATATGTTCCAGATAAAGCCTCATTATACAAAGGGGCAAGTCCCAAGTGAGGTGACGGACCATGTCAGCATTTCATCTTTGACCTTCAGTAACACAGAAAGGTTTTTTATATGGAAAGACAGGCGAGACAAAATACCAAAATACTCTGGATGGTGATTATGAAGATACATTTTGGACTGTTGGTTTTTGATGTGTGGTTAGGATAAATTCCTTTGTACCCCTCTTTGTGAGAAAGAAAAGAGGTGTAGAGGTTGCATCATGAATCTTGATGCTTTTCAAGCATTGTCCATAAATACAATGGCATGGATGTTGAGAAGGTCCCAGACAGCATGCCCAAATGCATTTCCTCAAACTCTTTTTGTCAATTACAGAGCATTAAAAGCATCTACTCAGTAAAAGAGCCTCTGCTTTTAGCCCCATTTAGTCAATTATGTCATGAATCATCATCAGGGGGATTTGTCCGACGCTAACAATGTCATTCTATTAAACAAAGCACAGCCCCCATAATACCTCGGTGGAAATTACTGCAATTAGCTTAATCACATAATTCCCTTATGTTGATCCCCATGTTTAATGGCCTGGGAACCAGTGGCGAAGAATTGCCTTGGGATTCGCATCCCATCAAAAACCTTTGACGAAAGTTTGAGAGAAGTGTGTCATGGATGCACAGGAATAGGTGCCTTTGGAATATGGGATGTGGAAAAGGTGATATCAATATTCCACTCATGAGTGAGCACTTAGCCTTGGAAGAACCTCCTGCGACTGGCATTAAAGGCATTTAAATTGCGTGGCGGAGTGCCTGATAGTGATTTAGTACATCTTCTATGCTTCAGAGGCTTGAAAACTTTGAGAGAAACCTGTCTAGGCAAAGCGGCAGCGTGGCCCTTTGAACAAGTGAAGAAACTTCAAATCCTCAGAGACGATGCCCAGTGAGATGGAACTAGCTGCAAGCTCTTTGGAACTTTCAAATCCACATCTTGCTCATATCTGTGGTTGGAAATAGTCGTAATTAGACACATAATAGGCTACATATAATACAAAAGCACTCCTACAACTAAATAATTCATCCACTAGACTGCACCAGTGTGTGAGTGGTACGAAATGGAATGGATAAACTGGCCTCAGAAGTGAAGTGCGTCATGAGAGATATTGGGACGTCAGCCATGTATGTGCTGACAAGCAGAATAGGGTGGTTCATTTAAGTTATACAGACTTAAATGTTTAGTTAATATACAGTTTAATAAAAAGCTTGTGGCTCCTGCTTGTGTCTCCAGTTTCTGGCTACGGATTTCATAGCCATATTATCCCAGGCGGCCTTTTAGTTACATTCTGTTAGCTACCAGTTATTTCAGAATCCAGGACTGAATTTGAAGACATCTGCTTAAGGTCATCTCATAATGCACAGTGTGTCTTAGCAATATCCCAGTCCAGAGGCACAACCAGCAGGTCAGATGATTGAATAATAACTGTAATATAAACGAGTATAAATGAGTAGCTTTAGCTTGAAAAGTTGGAGGGGAAGCTTGACACGTGAGAAATTGAGCATGAATACAAAATATAAGGAGGGAAGTTGAAAATTAATATTAACCATATCTGTCCAGGTGATTATTTTTTCTTTCACTGGGCGGTGAACAATGGGCGGTGAACAAGCCTCACTATTCAAACAGTTGGATTATTTCATAAGCTGCGGTTTCTGACAACTGACCATCAGTGGTCGGTTTTTGACCACGGTGCTCCTCTTGCCTAGATATTTTTGGTTGGACACTCAGCCACACACAACACCATGTCACTGTTCACCTGATCAGCAGTGACCCCAATGATGAATGAGGTAGAGGATGCCTGATATATTATGCATGGCATTGATCTGTAACTGAACACCTATTTAGTGGACCTATAAGGTTAGTGGAGCTCCTAAAATGGCCATGTAGATATGCTTACATTTTGTAGTGGTAAATAACTTTTATTTTGTGTTTAAATCATATCACAAAATGAGGGCCAACCTGCACTCGAATGGAACCGTAGTGTCAGTTTGATTGGATTTTCCAGTGTATCTCTGCCTGGTAATGGTGTTATACTGAGGCCTCAGCAGCACAATACTCTCTCCCCAGCTTATGTTCATTCATCATCCCAAAACTGTGTTAATGGCGTCAGAGCTGCTTTTGATATTGTGGAATTTTATTCTTTATAGTCTTGTTTGAGATTTTTTCCAGTAGTCTTCAGTGATGAATGCCTAACCCGGCTAAATTGTTAACAATGTCCTGGTACATCTTCGCATTTGACACAGCATTAAAGATCAATTTGTTAAAGTGATAGTAAAACGTGTCTTCAGTCCAAACAGATAGCAGTGTGTAGCAGGATGTTCGACTTGGCCAGCTAAGTTTCTGTCATGGGGACTAATTCGTTTCAGCTGTCGTCCTGTGCCT
>JBBMFX010000002.1:4009071-4020812 GCA_037832545.1 Rhabdalestes septentrionalis | reverse complement strand
TGGTGTGTGTGAGTGTGTGTATGTGTGTTAGTGTGTGTGTGTGTGTGTAAGTATGCATATGCCAGAAGAATTTTTGCTCTTTACTGCAATGTAACAATGTTACATTTCATTTTTATGAATATTCTGAGTAGATGGGAAAGCAGCCAATTGGATTCTTGATAATTTGACGCTAAGTTTAAAGCTGAACATACACTCAATCAATTTGTGTTACTTTTTGAATTCGTTCAAAGGCTTAGTTGAAAGTGTTTATTATTTTGCTTTATACAAAAAAGCACAACCAGTGTTCTTTAAGTGATGTCACTTTTGTTTCCTGAAAGAATTGTTCTGTAAACTTTGAAATATTCTTCTCCCCCCATCACCTTAACAAAACTATTTTCCCCAAAGTATCACCCCTCCCTGGATACCAAAAGCGGTTCTTATGTATCATTGCACAAAAAGCCTGTTATGACACCTTGTGTCCAAGATGTTTGAGGGTAAGCTGAATTGGCCCTCATCCGTCTACGTATTACTTCTAGTGTCAGGGCTGCCACTACTGCAAAATCCTTAAATCTTCTGACTAGTAATTACAGATGAGATTTCCAGTCTGGTCCCTATTTTTTGCTCAGTTTCTGCTTCAAAGACATCTATGCACACTCTGTCATACAAATACTCTTCCTTTCTTGGCTAAAACCCTTGGAATGCCAAGATCGTAATAGTAAAACTGATACAACTCTCATTATCTGTCTATTGCATGATGATAGCCCGTATGAATCAATCAGTAATTTTCACTCTTCAGTTCATATTTCTATGGTGTCTTCTGCCATCCATTTACAAAGACAAGCGTAAAGAGCAAGCTTCGTTACTATTGGATCAATGAATGCCGTTCTTCAGCTAGTTATTACTGAGCAGCTTAATACATCACTATCCTCAAGATCTGAGACAAATGCCCTTTAATATCTGTCTTTTCACTGGGAAGTATCTTCTCATGCTTATGGTCCATTGTTTTCGAGCATCTCCACTGACCGCTGCATCCCGTCCTTTTAAGATCGCGTTCGCCTCGATATCGAACACCTAATAAGACCCCTGCATGCCCAAGCTTAAATGTCACCATGCCGAGCCAAGCCCGTCGATATTTCCATCTTGACCTTTAACAGTGTTTACCTACACAGGACACCCAGGGAAGGCTAATCTAAAGGCACACAAAGGGGACGACATGAGTGAGGGGACAGTCTGCCAAGGGTTAGCAGGGTGGGTGCAAGCCAACAGGGTGGACAGTGTGACAGCCAGCCCATTTTAGCTGTCTAGAAATTAAAGTTATCTGTTGAAACACCATGTAAACCAAGCCTGCTGGATAGAAACTGTTGAGCCAATACCAAATTCTAGTTAGATGTAAGCTAGCAATAGTATATGATTCCCACTCTACTACCCCTATATACCAAGCTTAACTGACTATTTGCACTATACTTTGTTGCGGCAAAGACATTTGCTACTGTGTATTTTTGGTACTATGCAAAAGCCTTGAGCCACCCCTCATTTCTTCACCTTATAGGCACAAACATACTATTTTCTGCCTGTGAAACTCTTTGGCATAATGTGCAGATTGAAGTATAAAATGGGCCCAAATGTTTATATTATGACTGGCTGCAATGTGCTTAAATATACAAGGAGCCTAGATAAAGCTACTCCTCAGCATTCAGCACCATGAGCATACTAAGCACTGGTCTGATCATCTGAAATCCTCTGTACCCATTTCTTTACAGGTTCAGACCTTAGGTTAAATGTGCCTAGTTATGCGTGAATATGAATTGTGGGTCACTGCATGGCTTAAAAAACAAAAAAAAACATTCCTCTGAAACTGGCCAGGGTCAGGAATGAGAAAATGAGGGCCATTAAATGTCCTTCAGGAAACCTGGAGAACTGTTCCTCATGAAAATTATAAATACGAGAAAGTCAGGATCTTTGGAAACAAAATCTGAAAAAATGTGATCAGTACTGTATCAGTGGTCTGTTGAACTCCTAGACAAATTCCTTACTAGTTCACTTTACTACCCTTGAAAATACTACAGTCCTAAAGTATCTCTACTCTAATTATCACTGAAGCAATTAAAATGAATGTATTTTAAACAGATATTTGTATCACAATTCATCCCTCACTTTAACTGGCCACCCATTGTTTTAAAAAATCGCTTCACTGTCTGAACTCATGCAGACTCCAATGATGTTTTCAGTTCAGTCACGGACATTTGGGAACTGTGCCGAGTTGCACTTGCCTAATTTCCTATGCAGCTCTCCTGCAGCTGAAAAGTCTCTTTTCCCTCCCCCATGGTTTTCTGCTCATTAAGCAAACACCAGGATCCCTATCAGCTGCCATCCAGATTTCTCCTGGATAAACCTTTTGTTTTTCTCGAGCGCAACCCCCAGTCCAATGCAGCCAGTGACATTTCATCAGGCATCTTAATTAGAGGAAATGTCACACCGATAAGTGCACATTTGAAGTCGGCTGCGGAATTTGGCCCAAGCTTTTATATACAAAGCAGCAAGTTCAGGTCTGCAGGGCTGTATATATTTTGTAAAAAACTTTTTTATTATCATATTGAAAATAAGCTATTTTCTCTCTGTTGCAAGTCTAAGGTTTTTAAATTAAGGAGCATGGTATCTTCTAGCTTATTAAGTGGATCATCAAATGAGATCTTGGTCAGTCTATGCTGAATTCCTGAAGTGACCTATTGATGATTTGAATACACATTGAAATGAATGTTTAAGTACACAATTACACACAATTATAACATTTTCCTGAATTCAACCTTGTATTTCCATACATAAGTGAACTGAAAACTCCACACAACACATGCTCTCTTTTTCTACTGCATTGTGGATAACAATAATGCAACATCATGATTTTTATCTTAGATCAATGGGGCAACAGATGTCTGGTTGTGATCACTGTAAACAACTGTGTGTACTGGATAAGTAATCCAGGTGGTCTCAGAGTGCAAATGATCTTTCAGAATATTTTGGGGGCAGTTATCTAATTTGTGGGGGGGCTTATCCCTGGGTTGTCCCCACCAGCCAGTGCCCCCATAGACCCATAGACACATCGTAGTGAAGGCAAAAGTGGGATTTTTTGCCATAGAACATTTTATTAAAGTCCCCAAATTTATATTTGAATGGAATCAAAACTTTCTTAAAAACTTGAAAAAATATGTATATAGAAAATATAGACCATCAACGGGGCCTATCCAGTCTTACCATGTGAAACTAACTATATCGATGTTACTGATCTACTACACACTGATCTCTATTAAGTAATTCACTTAACTGTAAGTTACTTCTTTATAGTATTTATACCAAACCATTTTTACTGTAGTAGACTTAAGATTTTATTTTGTTCTTCACTCTGTGCATCTTTGTGTCTATTCATTTGTGACATAAACAAGTTTTTTTTCTATTCAGATTGTTACAGTGTGATTACCCTTTACTGCTACAAAAGCGACATACAATAGGGGAGCAAAAGCTGTGTGGGTGGTGATTAGCCATGCACTGGACTTTGGACTGTTATTAATGTGGAATACATTGAAAATTGTGTATATTGTGTATATCATGTGTGCACAAAGTTTGCACAAAATTATCATCAAAATCAATATGTTCTGAAACGTTAATATTCACTTCTCCAGGCCATACAGTCTATACATGGAAGTAGCTGTTTTGTTGCCACAAAATTCAACATTTTTATTTACATTAGTTCCTTATTGAGACAACTGCTCTTTGGCCTTCACATATCTGTTGAAATTATAAGTGCCTCACCCAAATTTTTTTTATAGTACAGGGCAACCAGTCAGAACAGAGGCCATTTAAATATCAGCCTTAAAAGCCTGATAACACTAATAGCCTGTCTTAAAATGAAATATGACTATTCTTGGACCCATCAGAAGTGGACTTTTGGGGGAAAGATAAAACAGAAGAGAAAGGTGCGTTCCGAACCGTTTAAGTGCCTGCAGACATCTGTGGGAAAAAGAGAAAATAAAACGTCAAAAGCTTTGTCTAACAGGGTACAACATCAAAAGAAAATATGAAATGTTACATGCTCTAATGAGTCAGACTGCTACGCTATTTGTAGGCTGCATGACTAAATTCTTTAAAAAAAAAAGAAAGAAAAAAGAAAAACACAGAGGTACATCTCTTTTATCTTTCTCTGTAAGTTGGGGATTTGGCTTGAAATCAGCCCAAATAAAAGGAAGCTTTGAAGCAAACTTGATCATGCTGCTCTGCATGAAAAAAGGTGTTTTATTTTGCAATAGAACATTTGATCAAATTTCCAAAGATCATCAAGTAAATGGTAGGGTTCTCTGGTCTACAGAACCATTTATTGAGGTTCTTTAAAGAAGCATATGCAACTGGTTTCCCATTATTTCATCATGGAGAGGGAGAGGAACAATTTAAACTTCAAATGGTTCTTTGTTCATTGTGGCCATATTTATTTACATATAAATACTGCCTTTAATGAGGACCTTGTGAAGAATCCAATTTTTTAATTGTTCTAATGAGAGAAACATAAGTGAACAGTATACAGATAAACCTGTGGGTTGTATGTGTGTGAGTGTGTGTGTGTGTGTGTGTGTGTGTGTGTGTGTGTTTATAAAATGGTGCTGGCATATGGTTTCACATTTGCATTTCTTAAAATGTTTCCCTTGTTTTTCTCATACAAGCACATATCTATGTCTATGTCCATCCATCCACCCATCCATCCATCCACCCATCCATCCACCCATCCATCCATCCATCCATCCATCCATCCATCCATCCATCCATCCATCCATTCATACATTCATTTATTTATCCATATATCTTATTTTAGAAACATTTGTTGCAGAAACATAGTATTTCTTATAAATACTGATCTTGTACTGGAAATATTTTGTCATTTAGGTATTTAGTCAATTTAGTTTTCTTTCCTCCTTTCCTTCTTTTCTATTTTTATTTATTTATGATTATATCTCAGGAATATAGTGTTTGTTTAACAAAGTAGTAGTTCATCATCTACATAAAATTTTATGACATATTTTATCATTTTATATTTTATCATATTCATCATTTAATTGTTAATGCATTTATTCATATATCAGGATATATCACACTGAATATCATGCTTTTCGGCTTTGGTTTTTGTTTTCTGCAAATATGAAACTGTTTTTGTTGAGCAAGACAAAAGAGATGCTACAGAGTCCCAGAAAATCTTGTTATCTGTGGGACTTCCGGCATGGCGGATCTTGGGCTCACAATTTTATTTTTTTTAAATGTGTGCATTCTCATATTCTTGTTAGAAGGATGGTCCAGCCTGCCATTTGTCTGATTCTGTCTGATTTTTTTTTCCTTTTCTTTTTCTCTCTGAGAAGCACGCTCTCATTATTCCTGATGCCGAAGATGAAAACCCAGATGGGATTAATGGCTGGCGCCCCTCTTGGAGAACAAAGTCTCATCCTACTCTGAGCCCAGCATTTAATGATGGGCCCTGATGACAAATGGCTAAAGTAGCAATGGAGGGGTGTGAGGAGATGAAAAGGCTTTGTCTTTGTACGTGCATGTTTAAACAGTGAAACTAAAAAAAAAAAACAAAGCCCTGCTGTCAAAGACAAGGAGCGATGGATTCCTCTGACGTTATCTTGGCTGGGTAGTAGTAGATGTTAGGGATGTAATTGGGAACAGTGAGGAATTAACACTTAACAGCAGGCAATCACATAAGCATGATGTAATTTTAAGTTAGTTCTCACTCGTAGCTCATTAAAACGTGTGTGTTAATGAGTAAGAGAGAATATATACGCTGCCAGTCAAAAGTTTTTGTACACTTCTGCTTTTTAGGGTAGATGGGATGGTCCTCCGCCGTGCAGTATGATGCTAATAAAGCAGTTATCTATTAAGTGATTAAACTTTTCTGTATATTTGTTCCTTTAAGTTTATGCCAATACCTGGCAACAAATGAGTTTCATGGTCTAATTTACCAGCAGGGGGTCTGCACTCTCCCTTGTATTTGTCCTTATTATTACCATAGTAATAGGGGTTGGATTACAGTTTCAGATTCCGGCTCACAGAGGTATAAAGGCTAAATCTTGCCTCTTGAAAAGTCCTGCCCCCTTGACTAAT
Source organism: Rhabdalestes septentrionalis (assembly GCA_037832545.1). Classification (NCBI taxonomy): domain Eukaryota; kingdom Metazoa; phylum Chordata; class Actinopteri; order Characiformes; family Alestidae; genus Rhabdalestes; species Rhabdalestes septentrionalis. The sequence continues at coordinate 4,014,695 of JBBMFX010000002.1, read as the reverse complement.
AAACTATAACAATATTTTTGCCATATGTTTCTGATTGATTGACAAAGAAGTCAGAATCGCAGAATCAGACTTATACGTTTGTTTTAATGATAATATAGTTCATCGCAAAATCACAGTTACCGCGGAAGAACCAGCCGATCATGAGGCAACCTACAGAAAACCTTGTTTGAAGAAATGACCTATTATGGTTGATGGTGTCAAACAAAACCAGTTTTGTATCTCTTGCAGGTCGTTTCACACTGTAAAGTCAATTTCAATACTCAATATAAAATACATTTGCGGGGGTATTAACACTTTGGAAACTCACAATTAGGTGCATTACTAGCAACACTAAAGGTGGTTAGGAGGGTGTTATTGCACGTAACAGAGATCAGTAGTTTATAAGTCATATAAACATAATGCAGTCTGATATTCTACAGAACGTACCCAGCAGTTGTTACTTGTTTTGAGTTGTCTAAGTTTTGTAACATAGCTCCCATATGCTGACTACAAAGCCACTTGTGCTGCTGTACAGGAGGCGGACTGGGCTCTATCAAAGGCTCCAGGAAGGCAAAGCATGGGCATGTGCTTCCATATAGCCCCATGTCCTAGATTCACAGTGGCGGATAATGACTGCTTCGGGAGTTTCCCCGGGTTTTATACAAATCTAAAATTGATTTATGAATTAGCCTGGGGAGCCTGTTTCATCTGTCTTCCCTCTCTTCTGCCTCGAACAGCGCTCTCTGATAACGGAGAGCAGGAACGGTGCATACAACAGCTGCTGCTGCTTCTGCTGGGAAAAATATATATATAAATAAAAGAGAGAGAGAGAGAGAAACAGTAGAGAGACATAGTAGGAAATAAGCATTGTATCCAGAGTGAAGAGAGGCTACAGGAGAGATTGCGAGAGAGAGAGACTAGTAATTAGTCAGCTAACATTGGTGATTACATGCATACTCCAAAATTTTGCTATTGTTCACTGGCTAATGATGCCAGGTGCCAGGATGATGCTGTTCAAGACTTCACTGTATGTTTGTTCTGTTGCTCTGTTTCATGTTTGCTCAGACTCTTTAGTCCTGTCCTACACACATTTGTGTAGTCTTGTGTTGTTTCTGTACCTGTTCTATGTGTTGCATAATGGTTAGCAAACGAGAAGCAGTTACGCACAAGGCTGGGCATTTTTATATCTGTCAAGACCTTGTGCTAGTGGTTTATTAAATGGTGTCATGGTTCCATGAACAGTAGAACCCCTCAGGTACAACAGCATGTGAAGCTATTCTTCTGGGCAGTGGGGCAAAGCTTATGCTTATAAATTATCCTCTAATATGATCTTGTTTGGTCCATTTTGTTCTTGATTTTAGTAAATGGACTTTGACTGGATGTAACAAAAGAAACTACCCTGCCATGCCCTGAAACCGATATCAAAGACAGACCCTCATTAGGAAACATCGGCCCACAATCATAGTTTTACATAGAGAAGGAATTCAGAGGACTTCAAATGTCTGCCTGCTCACGTATGACCTCAATTACAGTCACTTAGCCAGAGGCAAGGTCTCTATTGTTGTGTGTTGCGAGAGTCTCGTTTGATCAATGACTATTCCAAGCTCGGAAAGTGTCATGTCTGATCGTTCTGGCCATGAACTGCTCCTTGTGAATGCCTTGAGTGAATATGGATGGCATTTGTGTGCAGTTATTGCACAATGAGATTTCCCAGGATTAACCCTTAGAACCAGAGCAGCATGGAAACATGCCATCATACAGCAAAAACTGTTTGTGTTGATGCTTATGGTGTCAGGCATCGTGCAGAGCTTTGTTAGGTGTTCCTTTGTCACGCAGAAACATAGTTATTGTCATAACAAAAAAGCCCAACATTCACTTAAAATAATTTGGAAAACACAAGTTCTTTGAAACTGGGAAAACTTTCAGGATAGTCTCTTCCAGTGATGGGAATAATGGCATTAACATATCAGTCATTTTTCAGTAACGGGTAATCTAAACAATTACTGTTTCCATCATTATAAAACCATTACTGACAATAACATGCAGCGCATTACTGTAATTAAGCTGTTTTTTTTTTTCTTTTCTTTGGTGGGGGGCGAGGTTGCATAAGGGATAATGATTGGCAGGTAGGGTAAAATTTCATGGTAAGCCAACCAGAGGCAGTTGTGGACGTGTGTTTACACAAATAAACACTCACAGCCGCACACACGCACATGAGAGACTCAGCAACTGCGAGTTCAAAAGTAACATTTTTACAGTGGAAATACAGACATTACCGTTCCCGAGTTGAAATTTTGTACATTATGTCCTGGAAATAAGTATTTCTCCACTTTGGTAATGAGCAACACAAATCAGATGAAGCGCCTCTCTCACGCTTCATCAAAATTCAAATTTTTTAAATATTTTAATTTTTTTTAATGTAATGTTTTAACTTTCCCTGGTAACGTGTTACTATTTTAATGCCTTTGGAAGAAGTAACTAGTAATTATAACTAACTACTTTTTTAAAGTAATGTGTCTCTGACCACAAGTCGGTTGGGAAAATAGAGAATGGCTCTGGAGAGCAGCGGCCGTGGCGGTATGCTGAACAAAATAGCAGCAAATGGCATGCTCGAGAGCAAACAACCGTTGTATATTGTTTTACCCTAATGTTATTAGTTGAAATCAGATTTTACTAAATCACTCTCAGTTCTAAGAACAGGCATTAAGGCCTGTCATGCATGACACAGCATTTTGAAAGGAGTTTCTATTTAGAAGGAAAACAAAGTCCAGTTCTAGGCTTACTTGGAACCTAAAAATGTATTAATTTTTCAACAATATTTATTGTATTTTTAACAAAATATATTCATTTTTCCCCTTACGAACCTTGGGTAAGATCTTCAGATGACCATCAAGACCCCTAGACTTCACATCATTTCAGATCTTTTCACGTAATTTCAGAACATTTTGATGTTTGAATCCTGCAAATATATGTGACACATTCTCCTGATGAAAATCCACTTTTTTCAGAGCATAATGGGGCAGGATCTCACGATTTGCCATGTGGACGTAACTGCTGATTACTGAAGTACTGAGGAGCTGTATCATGACCGATGTCGAATCCCATCATTTTTTCTTATGAAACATCCTCAGAAGAAAACCACAAATCAAAGAATGACATGAAGTAAAGGATGACAGAAAAGGGGATTCAGAACGTGTGTGGGTGTGTGTGTGATGTGGAGAGTCGGCACAAGAATGAGGAGGAGGGAGCAAAAAACGAGCAAGCGAAAGAAAGTAGAAAGAAAGAGAGTGCACTTTCTATCAGGCCCAGGCTGGGCGAGGCAATTTGGGGCCCATTTCAAAGGCCTAATGGGAGATGGGCAGTGATGGACAGCGTGTGTGGGTTACTTATTAATCCAGGAGAGGCAATTGGAGAACCTCCATCGACCTGCAGTAAATTAAATAAGGCCTCCCTTGAAATGGCATTATTCTCTCTCTCCTTCTTTCTCTCTGTCTCTCTCGCCCTCTCTCCCTCCATTCTTCTCTTGCTCTGTCCTCCCATCCCTTCTCCTTGCTAATTCTTATCCCTCCATTTTGATTAAATGAAATAAAGAGGGGGAGATTTGAGCATCAGGAACTGTTATTAATCACCCATGTATTGTACATGTAACTTCGTACCAAGAGATGCGGGAGTTGGAGGGGGGGTGGACTGCGACTGATTAATGTATTTGATATACCCAACAAAAAAATCCCCCAAATCTCTTTATGTCTCATTTTCCCTCAATAAATCTGCAGGCTGTTAGATGTGAGGTGCTGGTATGGAAATGAATGACCATGTGACCTTCAGATTAAGCTCATCTCATCAGAAAGTGTGCCACCTGTGCAAGTCTGAATGTTCTCATTTGCCCCCGATTCCACTGGCACGCCAGCGACAGCCGATGTCCTTCACTCCTCTGGGCAGAACAATTGCTGAAAGTCACCGTAGCACCATATTTAGGTCTTATTTGCAGAGTATCTATCACTCCACTGCCAGTAATATAGGACAACTCTCTCAAATCCCAGATCTCCAAGCTCTCGCTTCTCTGTCACCTGATCAGGGTTACAGCTGTCTGTATCAAGGCCAGAGACGGCCCCCCTTCCCCCAAAGCCAGATTCTGTTTAATGGACTGGAGTTAATGCTGCAAATGCTTGTTTCGTGGACAGACTGATGTCCCATTATATTACATAAAGATCTGGTGTCTGTCGGAGTGGACAAATTTGGTAATACAGCAAAGCACAGTGTCTGGAAACATTCTAACACCTCTTGATTGAGACATACAACAAAAAACTATGATACATGGACACATTTTGTACGAAAACCTTACTTCCTTTCATTCTCACTCATTGCTGAAGGGCCAGAGTGAGCTACCGTCTTTAACTGTACATGAGTTACACAAGAGTTTCTAATAAAATGGTAATTGAATGGACATAGAGCTGATGTTGTATTAGATCTTCAGTCACTTATGCTGTCATACAGATGGAGCAGATCATGCGATCTGCTGTTGGCAGGAGGACTAGGCCTTCTCTTGGGCTACATATGAAAGACTCTACCTGAAATCCATACACATCCTCTCTAAACAATATCATTGAACAAAAACATGAGATACAGCTGAGATACAAATGAGATACAGATGACGATACAACACCAATTCATATATAATCTCACATGCACTCTATAAATCTGTATAATGTATAAACTGAGATATACACATTTATAAATGTGACAAAATACTCCCCTAGATAAGGAAAGGCTTAATATACATCTACAAACAAAAATATTTCAGCTATTAATAGAGTTGATCAAAGTTTGTGACAAGGGATCTCCAGAAGCCACAGTTCCAAAACAAAAAAGCAACCTGCAATTGAGAAGGAAGCAATCCTTTAGCACCACAAATATCTTCCGACTGAGAATCACCAACTAGATTTATTCCAGCTGCTACAAATCAGTGCAGTTTTAACTCGTGGTGATCTTACACTGGCACACTGAACCAAACCAACAAATGCTTTTTCCATTACAAATTCAGGGACCTGAATTCAAGCTGTATGGCAGGGCCAAAAGCAGGCTGCAACTGAGTTGACTGCATTTCTGATTTCTGATTGGTTCAAATGTTGTCATTGCAACATGAAAATGAGTTAGGTTTTCATTGCATGGCTAAAGACTGCAGAGAAAATATCTAAAAATATAATAGACATAAAAGACCACAATATCAAAAGCAACTCAAAAAACGTTCCACTGGCTCTGAGGTCTTGGGGCGACCGGTCATAAACTGTGGGGAGGAAATTGTGCGGCTGAAACATCAGAAACTTAGTCACTGGGCTGAGATACCCTGAAAAATCAAAGCGCACAGCAAATTCCATACCATCGCAGTACATTTTACATACAGCACATTTCCTGCATGCCTTTTGAAAAGTGCAACAATTTCTGCTCTTCCAGTCAGCAGTACCACCAACCCAATGTGTCCCATAGGCCATAAAGTCCGCTGGGCTCATGATGACCCATGCCGCAATATTGTAATGCTGCAGAAAAGATGAATCCCTGTTAGGTCAGCAGAGATATGTGTGTGTGTGTGTGTGTGTGTGTGTGTGTGTGTGTGTGTGTGTGTGTGTGTGTGTGTGTGTGTGTGTGTG
>JBBMFX010000002.1:3995509-4008971 GCA_037832545.1 Rhabdalestes septentrionalis | reverse complement strand
TATATATATATATTGTAAATGTATGTCCCATAAATATATATATAGTGATTTTAGCATTTGTCAAATCTGCAGTTTGTCAGCTTGAAGGGCCAGTTCTCAGATTCAAAATCAATGACTGGATGGTTGACATATATCTGTAAAACTCATCAAGTAGATATTTTGGAAATTTTAATGGGCAAGCTGGAAATTGTTAAATGAGCTCCATACCAATTTTCAGGATTACACATAGGCCACCCTGTTTTCCTCTTTTATTATCTACAAATGAAAGGATCATTTTGAGGCACCAAGCTTTTCAATATTCAAGATTGTTTATTTGTCACACAGAGTTTATGCAGTGAAATGTATTACTTGGGTCACTTCGGAACTGTTCAATTAAAAGTAATAACAATAAAACAAATTTTGAGTCACGTATGTCATGCGCAAAGAGTCACAGGCATGGATTTCCATTCTTTACTTAATTTTTAATTACAAACTCAAAACGGCATGAGGCAAAACTCAACAAACACCTAGAACCTGAAGACTGATCTAACTCACACAAAATCATAAACATGAATGACGACTGTAAAATAGAAGAAGGTGGACTGACACAGGGTTAGAAATACACACATGACAAGGAAAAGAACCAGGACATACAATCACTTAACTTAAAACCCAGACAGCTGTACTTAAAAACATGAAACCAGACACTGTGTACACACAGAAACAACTTCAACACAAGAGTCCTACCTAAAACAGACAAGGGTGGCCTCTAGCGGCCACATTTAGAATCAAACAAACATAAATCACTTTCAGTGCTACTAAGTGTCAGGGGGCTTGAGATGTTGAATTAGGAGTTGAATATTGCCAATATTTAGTTAGTGTTCATTTGAAAGAGAAAAGATGACAGAGTTTAATCATATGACACTTGAGATCAGTAGGCGAGTTGCATGAAGCTTGAAATTGGTGCATGTAAGAATCCAGCCTTAAAAAGAACAGACTGAAGGTGCAGGGGGCTCAGAGGTCAGATTTGTCAAGAATCCTAATGAATCTCTTGGTTTTGACAGGTTGAACAGACAATTACCAAAGTTAGTGTAGTCATTTATGATCTTTATTGCTCTGGTCCTGCAGTTCCTGTGGTAACTGTGGGGCAGAGCAACTGCTTTGATCACCCTCTGCAAATCCTTTTGGTCTAGGGCGGGGCAGCTCCTGAACTACGATGTAGTGATCATGGTCAGAATGTTTTTAGGATTAGCTGTATAGAAGGTCTTCATTATCCCAGAGGAGACTCCAAAATGACTTGTCATAGCATGTTTCAGCTAATTGTCATGGCTAAACCTGTTAGTGCCATCCGTCATGAAAAAGCTTTTTTTTATAGCCAATGTAAGTTGACCTTTTTCTTAGCACTTGTTTTTAACTGCACTTGTAACAACACTGACCGACCATCACTCAAACCACTCCAACCCACCATTAGCTCATATATCGATGTATCACAACTGTGGGCATGCATGAGCCAATAAACTACAGGATCAAGCCTCTTTACTCACAGCATCTCTAACCACTGACCCAGAACACTAGTGCGGGAATAAGTCTTTAGCACCATTGTGTGGCTATAATTTCCTTTTAATGGCCTTTTTTGCCAGAGTTACAATGGTAATAACGCCCACCTTGGAAGACACAAAGCTCAGGGTGTGCCCTAACACCAGATCTACTGTGCAAGAAAATTGCTTCTATAAGTTACCAACAGCAGGGACCAAATGACATCTCCTTTACCCATTAGTGGAACAAAGTGGGAGGGGGGCAGTAGAAGAAAATCTGAGCAGCTGGTCAAGTGGCCCTGAAAGCCTCTCTGAAGAGTCCCAGGGTAGGGGAGCAAAGCATGAGGGTGAAGGCAATGATATATGCTTCTTAAAATGGGACCTAGAGACCATTTTGAGAGCCCTGAAGCACATATGGACTGTGGTCACATGGTCATTTTGCATGAAAAATATTAGGCATTCAAAGCTACCCTTGGTAGAACTGGCCATTTGTTCTTATTTTTTTATTTATTTATTTTTCCTCATTAAATTTAACTGAGGCCAAAAATAATGAAGCTATGGGACCCAGTGCTTATGTGGTAGCAGAACAGAACATTGCATTAAGAAATGATTAAAATGGCACTAGTAGAGGAATAATATCAATTTATACATGGTATAGGAATTGTTTTAATTAAATACTTCATGTCATCGTATGCAGATGAGCCACTTTTTAAGGTTAATTTACCTTGAATCTACACCATGCCGTATCTGTTGCCACCGTTTATCCCATTCATTAACAGTCAGAACCACACATAGAAATGCTGAAGTTTTATCAATGTAATATCTATGTAACACCAATGGTAAAGTTAGGACATTTTTTATGAAAATTGTATGATTTATGGTATTTTTATCATGCAATTGTAAAAATCATAGTAGTAGTAGTATTTTAAATTACAATAATTTATTATTTGAAAATAACATAGAAATCATGTCTAAAGCAAATCTGTCATAATAATATAAAACGAGTAAAATTTGATTCTTAATTATTTTGCAATGTATTTCTAAAATAAAATGGAAAATGTATTTTTCTTCATTTTCTGTTTATAAAAAGTTTTTTTATAGCAAAGTAATCCAATGGTGGCCACGACCAGATGCTTGAAACTCCACCCTTTTGCTGTTAGACTCATCCGGGCAGGAAACTTTGATGTTAACATTGTAATGCGGGCTCTACTTTTCAATTTAGCAGTAAAATACAGCCACAGCCTCCAGCCTCCAAGCTGTGAGAGCCTGTGTTCACACTACATTAGAGACATATCAGAGGAAAAGAGATGGGCAGAAAGCTGAGAACCCGGCTTGTCTGCAGGGCCTCAGTGTGAAATAGTACAACTTCTCAGACGTTTTTGTTCAGTTTAGTCATTTTTTCCATGTCTACCATGCTCCATGTCTCCAGATGTTTCATTTAAATTCAAAGAGTCTGGATCAGTCATCAGTAATAAATATATATGCAGTGAGTGAATGTTTAACAAACATATAAAGCTGTAGAACAAATGTGTATCTCTGATCAAAGTTCAGAGTTAAATCGATGATAAAATGGCAGCAAACGCAGAATCTGGACTCATCTCACATTTAACAGCAGAAAAATAACAGCAATATCGTTCTGAAATTTGATAAAAGATAGATGTAGGGCTCAGGGTGGACAGTTAGATGATGGAGATATTCGTTCAAAACCAGACTTGGAGTAAGGGGCAGACATAAAGGGCCAATTTAATGATTAGACCAGTGATCTCCACTCACACAAGAAAAAGAAATGAGCCTGGTGGACCTGCTGCTCTTAGAAGATTTCTATGAAAAGAGCTTTATGTATGAAATTCTGATTTCTCTGCCATGTACACAGGATGTGAAATGGCAATTAAAAATATATTATAGAAAACCTTTATATTGTATTGGTGGAACATAGTTACCAAGTCCACCAACATCAAGAGCTGAGCTCAAGTCAGTAGTAACAAATTCAACATTCTGCTTCCAACACTCCCATTCACGGGTCTCCCTAGTGGTTAGGGTCAATCATGGAAATCTGATGTGACATTAATGCTGTATACCCTCTTATCATCCAAAAAGATAACTTTCATTTGCCAGCATAATAATTTGGATCCAAACACAAGGATACATTTTCCTTGTATTTAATTGTATTTTTTTTTCTATGAGATTTTTTATATAATCGGTTTCCATTGCCATTTTCAAATTGTCTCTTAGATATAAATATCACAACACAATCCCAGAGGAAACCCAAGCGGTCATGGGGAAAACAAACTCCACACACAAAGACACTGCGCCCCACCATATATATATATATATCAATTTAAAGCAATTTAATTTCCTCTAGATTCTATTGGAGGTCAAAGGTATATTTTATTGAATTATAATTACTTACATAATGGCCGTAATGACCTTAATTAGCTGTTCATATATGTGAACACCCTGCACTGAAAGGTTTTAGGAGAGAGCATGAGAAAATTTGCAGTGGGATGCTGAGATTTATGAGGGCGGTGAAATGAAGGGTCAGGGCCATCAGGGGCTGAGAGCATCCCCAGAGCAACTAGAAACTTCCCCATCGCACTGAACAATGTGGCTATTAGTGTTAGCAGAGGTCCATTAGAAGTGCAAAGGCAGCATCTTAGCCTCCCCTACACACAGGCGTGCACAGTATTGTGTAAGTACGAGACAAGCTGACACACTGATACACACCCATCATTTATTCAAAGCCCCATGAGAAACCAGCCACTAATGGTGCTGTGTGAGAACACACACACATACACTCTCGCTCCTTCTCACCTCTCTTTATGGAAGAACCAACCCTCAGATCCTCAAAGGTCCTAATGCAAACAAAGCGCTCAGCTAATGGAGAAATCATTTTCTTAAGTACTTTATTTGTTGCGCCATCTGCATCAGCCCGGCGCTGTAATTGCTTCCGTAGCATGAGCCTCCTCAAGCCGCAGCAAAGGTTATCCACCACACATCTCCAGAAGCCCACCGATTCACACTGGAGTGGCTGCGTCTGGGCCTGTATTCTAATGTGTAAGAAGCATTAGGGCCCGGGAGTCGTTTCATGTATAAATGAGCTGGAATTGAGCGGAGTCATCTCATTATGGAAAATTTCACATTTCTCCACTAAACACGTGCTTCCACCAGCTCAGATATTCATCATATTCAGGGAGTGGCAGCATGCAGCCAATAGCCTCTCCATATGTAAGCTTCCATACATATATACACACATATATTCATATATATATATATTGTCATTCTCGACATGAGGAGGGAGGACACAGAGAAACACAAAAGAAGGATTTATAGTTACTTATATGTACACAGGTGTGTGAAAACACAAACAGAAGTAGTCCTTTAACTGAAGTACAGGTGGCCTCTCCAACTCCACCAGACTTGGCAAGAGGGCAAGTGAAGACATCGTTCCTGTCTGATAGGAACCTGATACAATTCAAACACTCCTATCCAAGAATCACAAGGAACACAAGGGTATCCAGAAGTTTTACAACGCGCAGCAGCCACAAGGATGGGTACCAGCCTGCCGAAAGGAAAGCCCAGCTGGTCACTTCTATAAACACAGTAAACAGAAAGAGGGAGATCACAGTCCACCGAGTGAGAGCCTTGAAACAAAGAGCCTCACCCTAGGCTCTCCTTGCAGGGGTCAGAAGATTGTCTCACAACATGGTTCTAGAGACCAGTCCACAGCACACCTGCTCTTAACATGAAGGTAGCCTGGGAGACAGCCGAGTTTAGAATGTGTGGGACAGCATGCTAGCCTTATGGACCAGCTGGCCCTGGAGTGTCAGTTTAGGAACGCACCCACAGTTCAGAACGTGTGTTATAACGACCCATGTGTGGGGCCGGGCTGGACACATTTACATTTACATTTACAGCATTTAGCAGACGCCTTTTTATCCAAAGCGATTTACTAACTACAGGGAACAGTCTCCCTGGAGTAACTTGGGGTTAAGGGTCTTGCTCAGGGACCCAGTGGTGGTGCTGGAGGTCGAATTCGAACCCAAGACCTCATGGTCCAGAGCCCTTGTAAAACCCACTGAACAAAAGTTTTGGGACACACACAAAGTCTCTCACACACAGCGTTTTTATAAGCAGCCTTTCCCATGTCCATGCAAAAAAGGCTGATGCTTGTCCTGATTAGGTTGTGTACTATATTTGTTCAGGAATAAAATAAAATATTCAGGTGATTTCAGGCCCACGCACTGAAGGTGAAGACTTTTACCAGTTTTACAAATGTGGGTTTTATGACAACAGACAGACACACATTTTCAATGTATCAGCACTTTTGAGTGATGTGATGTTAGGCCTATTCATTTATTTTATTTTAAATGTTGTGTGTCGTAAATTTAAATCAGAGCGTGCATGTCTGGAATGAATGTACAATATTCTTGAGTCTGTAAAGTAATCAGATAAGCTTATCTGAATCCTGAAATGGGCTTGACTGAAATTTTTGATTTTGTCTATTCTACTAAGTACTTACACTATTTTGACTTGATTTAATAAAAAAGACTAAAATACAGCTTTCATTGACTAAAACTGGACTAAAATAGTCCTGGATCATGCTGAAAATAAAAATAAAATGCTCAGACATTTAGTCAATTAAAACTTGACTAGACTAAAAAGAGTCTGGATGTGACTAAGACTAATACAATCTAAAATGACAGCTTGATGCAAAGACTAGACTAAAACTAAAATTAAGACGCCAAAAACAACACTATGACCAAGCCTAGGAGCTCATCCCACACAGGGGGTTTGCTGGGAACCTTGCTCAAACTAAAACAAACCTACACACAAAGACAGGGGGCTGGATGGGTATTCCCAAGGTCAGAATTCTGGTGACACAGCCTGCCCATAACAATACAACTTGATGCCCATCAATCTGTCTAATCTTGTACATACTGAGTAAATTAAATGAAAAAGGGGAACAAATTCATTCGACAGGCTACAAAGGGTCTGAGGGTACCGGAACCTAAATAATGGAGTTCCAGCCTCAGCACCATTCAGCACCACCAGCATACTGATCACCGCCTAATCATTTAGAATCATCTGCGCATGTTTATTGAGTGATTCAGGCCTCAAGTTAGATGTGATGTTTTCTTCTTGACTGATAAATCACCGTGTGTCTTTACAAACAAAAAACATTCCTCTGAAACAGGTCCGGTGCAAGGAGTGGACCGAGTTTTTGAGAACTGTTTCTTAAGACTACTTAAAAATCAAAGTGATTATAATTAAATGAATGAAGAGTGTATGCTTAAAGAAAGGATACTTTCACCAATTTCACACCCAAGGTATTGCCATCAGTAATAAATGATATCTCTTAAATATTAAGATTTTGGGAAAAATGGAAGCCTTTAAGCATTTACTGCTTAACCGCCCCAAATCTATAAAAAGCATAAAGAAAAAAATAACAAACATGCAGATTTGGTTAGAGCAGCCTTACAAACCCAGAGGGAATGGAAAACCATTTAAGAAATTAGTAAATACAGATTACCACCAGGTACATTGGCTTTTGTTCTTTCTTAATCATCTGTTAGGGCCAAAGTAGCCATTAATGATAAAGGGAAAGCATGACTGTGCTCCAGCATAGTGTTTTTAATCCTGTATCTGGCCTCCCTTCTCATTCCTCATCCCTAGATTTCTGCTGTTGGTTCTAGGGGCCAAACTATTGCAACTGAAACTGGTATATGTATCACTAAAATACTATATTCAAGTAAACTTGGTAAGAGTTAGTTCTATAAGTTTTATTTCTCTAAAGGAACATCTATATGATAAGTTATTGGAATACAAGCATCAGTAGAAGGATTTCTGAAGGTTCTACTACTCCAAGATCAGACGAGATCAGGCGTTCTCAGAGTGGTATGGTCCTAATATTTATGGACAATGGACCCTCAGTTTCACTTCCAACAATATTACTCTCTGGACACTTAATGAAACCAACTCTGTTAGCCACAGAGGGCCTATCTGTCTATAATATTGTTCATCAAGGCCCTTTCTTTTTATTTATCCCCATAAAGGTTTTTCCTTTCTATCTGGGTCAGCCTGAGGAGGACGGTTTCCCCTTTTGAATCTTGGTTCCTTCCAAGATTTCTTCCTCGCCTTTGTCACCTTTGGCTCACTCACTATTGGCTTTAACCTGGACTCTGTAAAGCTGTTTTGTGACAACCTGTTTGTAAAGTGTGCTATATAAATAAAATTGAATTGAATTGAATACTATTCCAAGTGAAGATATAAAAGATTAAATGTGAATGGAAAGCACAATAAGAGTATCATATTTCCAAGCATGTTTATTACTTTGGAAGCATCCCCCGGTTTGAAAATATAAAATCAACACTGGTTCTTTTAACACATTAATTGATTATTTTATATCTTGAAATTATACATTTTGATTTAATGCATTTATTTTAGTGTTTTGGTCTATCATGTTTAGATCAAATCCACACCAGTGTATTCCCAAGTGTGTTTCATTTGTGGGCTGCAAAATAGTATCCCATTCAACTGTGGATATATTAGCTACATTTTCACAGACTACACACCAGGGGAGTCCAACTCAGGTTTCTAGAGGGCCTTGGTCCAGTGCAGTGAATTTCATTCAAACACACTTGATTCAACTGAGCAAGTAATTATTAGGACTAGTCAGAGGTCTGTGAATGGGGAAAACATCAAACTGTGCTAGACCCCAGCCATCCAAGACTCTGGGCTCCCCCGCTATATTCTAATGGAACTCATCGTTAGAAGTAGGAAGTAGGTGATAAATAGTTAAACATAATTATTCAAATCAAACTTTGTATTCTGATATCAAAGGTACATTCACTTATAATAGCAAAGCCTGCTGTAGAATTCATATTTGAATAGATTCCAATGTGTGTAATGTGCTTTTCCTTCCTGCACTGAGGTGGATTAAGACTATGTACACAATTATCTATTTAACAAACTGGTGAAATTCTAACACACTTTTTTCTGAAATACTGGGTGGTTTGTGATTTGTTCTTAAACAGTAGTTAATGTAGTTAATGTTGTTCAAATAGACTTATATTATGTAGTTTCTGAATGCATTGGCTACTGTTGTGAATAAAAATAGAAAACAGTCTGGCTTTGTGGTGGTTGCTGCTACTCCTTCTTGATATGCATCATGCTTGTTCATTATAGAAAAGTGCTTTTACCCTCCAAGAACAGAGACCACCTCCCAGTTGCTGAAGAAACCTGGTGGTCACTCAGCTGGAACTGTCTAAATCTCTTGATGTTAGCTGGGGCTTTTGATGTCTTTGAAGTCTTTTCAATTCACAAAATTAAAAACAAAATTTCCGTTGCTTTTCTTTTACTTATTCCATGATCTGTGTTCAATCTGACCTCTTTTATGCAACTTGTTCCAGTTTTGCTCTTGTGTATGAAAAAAAAAAATCAGTTGCCAACTTCTGCATTCTCAGAGCATCCTTTTTTTATAATCAGTTTCCTTTTTGTGGTCTTCCAAGAGATCTTGCCCCCCAGTATGTCATACTTTTGGCACTGGGCATCAGTGGACATGTCTGTAGTATATCTCAAGCTGCTAGCAAGTCAGTTTGATTTTGTTCTCTTGGCAGCAGGCTTTGTTGTCTAGCTTGTCAGATCTTCAATAAGCTTAGCTGTTTTAGGAGGTACAGTGACTGTGGAGACTTGCTTTGAAGCGTTTTGAAAAGTTATTCGAAATTGCCATAAAAAGTTTCAGTGGCAACACAAAAGTGATCAACTCTGAAGCAAATGACCTTTTAAAAAACTTCAACTTTTCCACATTGAGCACTGGCAGTGTGCCACATACAGGCCCACTATATGTGAAAAACAAGGATGTGTGAATGCATCCATGTGGACGTGGCACTTAAGAAGAACCCAAAAAAACACACACACAAAGCCCAATGCTGAAGGTTGATTTGATACTTTTATTTACATATTAAAAGCCAAATGACTAATGAATCAATAATTGTGATAAATGGTCTAATTATTTCAGCCCTGTTTACATTGCCTGGAGAGCTCATTTTTAGAGGTTCAGGAGGGTCAGGAGGTTAAGAGAGGAGCCCGAACAAAGGATCCCGTCATGACTATTCCAGCACTCCATTGTCATCACAGAGCAAAGCAAAAGCATTCTGGATCCTAAATACTGAGTTCATAGAAAATGGATAACCAAGTCTTTGTGAGATTATGTTGCATTGCTAACAGGTACAATTAGAAGTTTCAGTTATTTGGCAGCTGCATCAGTCTCAAAGAACTAAAATCCTTAAAAATTAAAGAGCATTTCTCAAAGCGTCTAGCACGGGCAATGAATTACATTGGGGATCTAATTTGATTTTAGAATTATATTTTATATTTGAAGTCCTTGATAGTTTTAAATTAAAATCATTAGCCACTCTCAGTTTCATATGTTAAAGTCCAGGGTTAGGTGGCATTGTTAGAAAATGTAAACAGTAGGGTAAAACCAATTTATTTGATACATATTTTATATCTATCTATATTTCCTATTTTATTGATAAAAGCAGCTGGTGGATCTGGCTTGTAAGTCACACATTCACTCATTTCAGATTCCCCACAAGAGGGCAAAAAGCAATTACCTCAAACATCAAGTTTCTGATTTTGATTCTATCAACATTTAAAATAAAAAACACGTTTGGGTTTTATGAGAGTGGTGCTTCACATCAGTGACCCTGTGTCCTTGCTTTTATTAAGCAACATACGTCAAGTTAAATATACAAATAATTATTACAGTCATCTTAAGCCAGTGTAGGTTGTTAACACTATTTTACATTTTCATAACTTTTGTGCTCACATTTATTCACATCTCAGTAAATCAAATTTTGGAGCCACATTTGTTTTTACTGTCCATTTTCTATTGAATTTCGTTAGTAGTTGAAAAAATGGAAACAGTTACAGCATACAGTGTTATTGTACATATTGAATGTAATGGATTTTAGCTTGTACTACAAAAAATACTAATCATTTTTGGGCTGAGAGTCACAAAAGGTGTTGACAATTTGCCACCATCCGATGCTGTCTTGGGTTATGTGTCCTGCTTCACCAAGTAAGGTCAATCATCATAAGCATCTTCATCACAGTTCACTGCCAGGATGTTTTGGGCCACTTCTGTTGGCACTTCCCAGGTGGTGTCCATCTCAGGGCATCCTTTGGTATATGGTTCCTTTGGTATACAGTTGGGAAAGATTTTCACAGGCCAGAAGACACAAGAGATCTTTCATTATTTAGCTCATGACAGTTTGTAATTGCTTTGTTTGTAGACAGTGTTATGTCAGTATATATTTCTGTATTCTCTCATCAAAACCCCTGCACTTGGCTGTAAATAAACCATCGTTAAAGACCAGCAGTTTGTGCAAACATCACTATTCCTCCATAATCTGCAGTTTTCTTGCCAAAGTTTTCCATCCCCTTGCCTGCAGCTGCTGTTGGGAGTAACAAGAGCTGCTCCAGTAATCCAATAAAGGCATTTGTGTGCCATTATGGGCTCACTTCCTGGCCAGCGGAGGACATGGAGGCCGCGTCAGGCCAGATAGAGAGTACTTGTGCTTGTGATTATTTATGGTGATGTGATGTCAAAGCACTTACGGGAGGAACGGCGGGATCTTCATTACATCCGAGATGGTCTATGGGTGGAAATTGGCAGCATGTGATTAATTACCCATTTTAAGGCTTTTTTTTACACACAGATGACATCAAGGAAACAACAAATGCTAACTGTTTACTGCTTCTGATATTAACTTCAAGCCAAGTTTCTTAAGTTACTGAATATCCTGTTTGTCAAGTGCTTACATTATTTTAATAAATTAGCCTGTTTTCATGGGGAGATTGCAGCAGGTTTACAGATTCCTGCTACTTTTGTTTGCAAAAAGGGAAGGAACAACTGACAACATCTCTTCCTTGGGAAGGATGCCAAGTGGCAAATATTTCGGCTCCTTGTCTGAATGTCAGCACTAATCAGCACTTAAACCTTTCAGGTGTTTGAGCCACATTTTGGACCTTGTTTGAAAAGTAAGTTCCTCTGAATGTTGGCAAGCAAGGTAATGTGTCCATAAACTATTGAAATGCATTGTAAGTGTGTAAGCATTCTCTTACATTCCATTTTATTTTGCCCACAGCTGTTACAGCTATCTTCCCTTAAAGATGTCCCTAGATCTCATTTTAGCATAAAGCCATGAGTTCTTTTTGATCATCCGCATTGTTTGTTGAACTGTTTTTAGAAAGACACTATGAGATCTGAGACCCCAAGATGCTCGTCCTACCAACTGAGTTAGATTTGTTTGTCAGACCCACTGCTAAATGCAGGAAAACAGATGGTGAGATGTGCATTTGATCATGAGCCTTGAAAATCCTTTGCAATCAAGCCTTTAAGAAGTGGTGCTATGCACAAAGACCCATTACTCATCATGTTTTATCTCTGAAAATATTCAATGTTCTTGACCTTGCCTGAAACTCTCAGATAAAATCTTACCTTCTTGGTTGTCAGCAGCTGAGTTTCTGGCTGACATATCTGGTCTAAGTGGTCCTACTGGCAACTGCCACTGGAAAAGTTTATGCCCCACCCCCCACCCCCCAGTGGAAACCATGCTTGATATGTGGACTGCGCCGTCACTAAGTACTGTTGACTGGCAAGCCACCAAACTGCTTTTGCCAGAAGACAGGCAACTGAATGGCATTCAAACGAGGAACGCTTAAAAAAACAGTATGTCTCCCAGTATGAACCCATAATTGTCTTCTGTACAATACTGTGCTGAAATCTTGAGCCACCCCTCATTCCTAAACATTTTGCTTCCATAGATCTAGACTTTTTAATTCAAATGCTTGATTTTTCAGTCCAGTCCCTGAATCTGACCAGTTAAATCATAACCAAGTACATTAAACAGGTACACATAATTCCAGGTGCAAATGAGTGGTTGGAGCATGTTTATATAGGCATCTTATGTCTTTAGGCATTTTGCAGCCTGTCACAGTAAAACATATGACATTTGACCACACGTGCAGTGTTTTTTTTTATTTTACAGGTCTGCCGGATGATTTTTTTATTATGTGCCAGCTTTACACACAAATATTTAACAAACTATTTCACTGACTGACTGTAGGGTTGTAGTTTTCGAGCAGTAGGGTCAGGCCAGTGGTGATACAGACACTGATACTGAATGATGTTTTTGATGTTTCTTTGATGTCTCTTTTTTATAATAAAAATTCTTATAATAAAGATCACTGAGCATCGTTACCATTAATTAAATTCGAAGTTTGCACAAAATTTGCAAATTGGCAGTTAAGTAAAATAAAATAAAAGTAATAGTGAAAATAAAAGTAATTGCAATTGTATCACATGACACACTGAAATATTAATATGGAATGTTGGTGTACACATAGGTGCGTGAATTGTTTATCCTACTGAGAACCCTTTCTCTACAAGTGTGGCCACTTTTTTAATAATTCTGAATTATTATTAGCTAGTCTGGACTGTTCTACAAAGCATTACAAAATGTATCACACTTACAAGGCATTCCAAAAATGATGAGCCAAATTTACATCCCTAAATTGATTATTTTGCCTTTTTAAACAAATGTTGGAACCATATAAATGTTTGAACCATTTAACTTTATTTAGCCCTGAGTTCTTGTAAATATGACTTAAAAAAATAAAATACAAATGCATTACAAAGCAGTAACAATGTAGTACAGTTTAATACAGTACAGTTCCTGTATATGTGGAAAAGTGCCTAAATATGGGACATAACAAGCTCAGTCTATAGAGTGTGTATTAGGAGCCTGGTTCCAGCACTACAGCATAATTGGGCAAATACACTCAACAAAAATATAAACGCAACACCTCTGATTTTTCATGAGATGGACTTAAAGATCTAAAATTCATTCCAGATACACAATATTACCATTTCTCTCAAACAT
>JBBMFX010000002.1:3968586-3978913 GCA_037832545.1 Rhabdalestes septentrionalis | reverse complement strand
CTGTATGTATAGTAAGTAAGTAAAGTTTATTTATAGAGCGCATTTCACAGACCGGGAAGTCACAAGGCGCTGCACATAGTATACAAACAATATAACTATGTATATTATTTATAAATATCAATTGAAAACAAAAGCCAGGTTTCCCAGTCACTCCCGTCCTAAGGTACTGCGTGTGTAACTTTTCAGATGTTTCAGACATGAAAAGCTTGCACCAAGCTTTATTCCACACAAGCTGAGGTCACTCCAATTGTTGCAATCAAGCACATCAACTTGTATGCCTCTGACATAACTTGGTCAAGACCAATGGTTTTCAACCTTTTCAACATTAAGGTCCACCTATCTATCACAGCCTGTTGCCAAGGCCCACTCGGCCACATTAGATAATCTTAAATAACCAATTGCGGACCAATGGCCTGCCTCAATTTTAGAGTCGTGGCCCAACAGTGGTCCCTGGCCCAGTGGTTGAGAAACCTAGGTCAAGAACAACATTTTTGAAAAATGTGGTGAGTTCACAAAGGTTTTTCTTTTGCACTATGAATATCCTTACCTGAGTACAGAACCTGAAATTCTGCCTTTAATCTGTCAGCCAAACAATTGGTGATTGATCCATCTCCCACAGGAATTAGCAGGTGGCTATGGGATTAATAGTCAACTGTAGATAACTAGCTTCCAGAGGTGGTGGTGGGGATCCTTAGCAAGCTGTCAAGCTAACAAATAATTATATACAAAATAAAAAATAAATTTTATTTAAAAATAGTAAATAACATGGTAAGGTTTTTGTTATGCATGCAGCTTCACTCTCACACTGAAGGTCAGTGCTCAATATATTAAACATAATGAATTGAAAACAAAAGGCGGTGATTGGCCTTTTGAGTTTGGAGAACCAAACTATCACAGTAGGCAGTCACTTGTTTTATTGGTGGGACCTATTTACCATTAGAGTCCATTGAAACGTTGAAAATCTGCAAGCTTTTTTAAAAAAGATGTTTTGTATTATTTTTCTTGGTGACACATTGTTTCACCTGTAGTCTTAAAAAGGCTCCACTGAGAAAGGCACAGTTGGACGTAGACAGTTCTACATGGGGGCCAGGGCCTTATGGGGCACCTTATGCCTTCCCTGCATTGAACAGCCAAATATTTAAGTATAAATATCTTATTGTGACATGTCGAACGAAACTATCGCTACGTGTGTTCTAGACGGACTGCTTAAAGCGCTACACACACGCAATGACACACCCATAACACGCACCCCCCCAACCCACCGCCACACACACACACTGGTCCTATGTGCCCCTCTAAAATCACAATTGGTCTAGAACCACCACTGTAGTGGGATGAGTTCGGTGTAGAAGAATTTGACTGGCTCGCACAATCCAAACACCTTCAGGTTGAAAAGGAACAGAGACTATGCTTTCTCTTCCAACATCAGTGTTTGACCTCATAAATGCGCTACAGAATTAATAGGCTCAAATTCCTATAGAAACTCCAAAATCTTGAAGAGTGGAAGTTGTTAGAGCTGCAAAGGGTACACCAACTCCATATTTGAATTTGAATGCAACATCATTGAAGTCCCTGTTGGTGTAATGGTCAGGTGTCCTGATACTGATGACCATGTAGTATGGGGTGCACATTTGATCCCCCACAACCCAGCCAGACTTCTTGCTCCCACAGACTGGTGCACACAGATTAAAATAATTCTATCAATTCTATCAATATGAGATACCCCTGAATTCATTATTTGTACAAAGCTCACCTGTCAACAGAGTCAGTTTCTTCCATTCCAACCATAACACGACTATGGGTAAAGGCCAAAGAGCTGTCAAAGCATGTCAGGGACAAGAGAGTAGACCTGCATATGTCAGAGGAATCGACAGGAAGGCAGGGACAGAGAGGTGAGCTACCAATGTAGTGTGGCGGATGAGCCCAGTCGCGGATACAGACGAGAGGGCTGGTGAACCACGCGCTTTACTCTGAGAACACTCCACAAGGAGATGAGATTCCCACCAAGGAATCCTCATTCTCGCACGCACACAGAGAGGGTAGATAGGGTTTGAGGGGGAGTTGAAGTACTCATGGCCCAAATGTCTGTGTGTTAGATGCCACCTTATTTCCTGTTTATATACCCTCTGCGTGAGTTACTTCCGATGACCCGTGACGTCACGCGACCTGGTGCGTGCGTCAGCATGAAGCTGGAGGCCATCAGCAATAAGCTTGATGAGTAGGTGACAACTGCTGTTGCAATTATTCAGAAATGGAAAAAATATAAAATTGCAATCAGTTGACCTTCTTTCTTCTTGGGTTGAGGATGATCATGAGAAAGCTGAGGGATCCATCCAGAACTACACGGGAGGAGCTTGTTAATTATCTGAAGGCAGTTGGAACCACAGTCACTAAGAACACCATTGGTAACACACTACATCATAATGGATTGAAATCTTGCAAGGTTTCCTTACTCCAGAAGGTACATTTTGCCAGTGAAAAGCTAAATGATTCTGAGAAGGCTTGGGATAAAGTGCTGGGATCAGATGAGACCAAAAACGAACTCTTTGGCATCAACTCAAACCACCGTGTGAGGAGGAAGAGAAATGCTGAGTATGACCATCCCCACCTTCAAGGGGGAAACATTTTGCTTGAGGATGTTTTCTTCTAAGGGTACAGGAAGACTTCACTGCATTGAGGGGCAAATTGATTGGGGCATGTACCGTAAAACCCCCTTCATGCAGCTACAACACTAATGATGTGTTTTGGATGGCCTTCCAGCATGACAATGATCCAAAGCATGCTGCCAAGTTAGCAAAGGATTGTCTAAAGAAGAAGCACATTATGGTCCTGGAGTGGCCTATCCAGTCTCCAGACCTCAGTTCTATAGAAACCTAAAGGATTTAGAGAGATTCTGTAAAGTGGAGAGGGCCAACCTGAGATGTGTGCAAACCTGGTGACTGACCACAAGAAACATCACTGCTGTACTTGCCAACAAGGGTTTCTCTACCCAGTACTAAGTCATGTTTTGCTTGGGTGTCAAATAATGACTTCACTCAATGCAATGCCAATCAGTGTATAACTTTTATGTCAAATGCTTTTTTTTTCTTGCCTTTTGGTTGATATTCTGTCCCTTACCATAAAAATGAAACTACCTTATAAATTAGATACATTTTTTATTTTTTGATATATTTATTGATTACATGTATTTTAAAACACATGCAGTACATATATGCCATTAAATATAACTTATGTAAAATGTAGCCCCCAATTCCATATTCAACATTCTGTGTGCAGAACATTGCCTCCGGTAGGTTTTAGAAGTGATATATAAATGATAAAAACTGTTAGTTTGGTGAGAGATCAGATATGTTTTCAGAGAACACAAGTACACTTTCATGCTAGTCCATCAAGGGAATATCTCTTTCCCAAAATATGTTTTTAATAGTGTCACAATGGGCCACATTTTTTCACTCGGAAGCAGGGAATGTTTATACCCTTGTTTATATTGTATCCTTTAGGAGGCTTTTAATTGCTGAAAAAATTCAGCTACTTTAGCTGAGATAATGAAGGTGTGGTGCCAATATCTATAGTACCCTTGTTTCTACTTTAGTACTTCATGGAGCACTTTGGCAGTTTTCTCTATCACTGTCTGGCGAATGGTATGAAAGCTTCCGCCCTGATTCAGCAAGCAACAGTATGTAACAGTTTCATACTGCAGGCAATCAGGATTCTGAATGCACATAAATGTCTAGTCTCTGCCTAACAAAGTACATTCCAGTGAACTACTTCACCTTATACCTTAAATACGTCTCATTAAACCCTGGACTTTCAATAACAACTGCACTTTACCTTCCATTTACTGTTTACTGCCACTACATGTACATTTATTATTCGATTTGAAGCTACAATTTACATTCAATGTTGTTCCATGCTGCTAACGGTCTCCTGTGCAGTAAAACACATACAGTGCAATATTATTTATTCTGGAAGGTTAATATTCCCTTCATGCTTTACTATTATACTACTGTATTGTCTTCATATTGTGTTGTCACAGATTTACACGCCATTCACTCTTCTTTTACAGTGCTATGTTGTCTACCTTCTTTGCAATAATCACAGTAATGGTTCAACACTCTGTTTTACATCCCATTCACACTAATCTGTCATGCTCTCTATTGAATACTGAATGTTTCTGTATGTTCTCTGTGGTCTGTGGAGAAATGTCTCATCACACTATGTTCACAGCAACTGATGACATAGAAGCTTTGAACCTCAAACCTATTGTTACTCAGATGAGAGGTATCACCCAGGAATGTATGACTAACACATATATTTCTGCAAAGCCAGAAGTATTCTATCCATCTTACCATTCCTTGAGCCATTTATCCCATCTATGTTCGCAGTGGGAGCTGAAATCCATTCCAGCATTCATGGGGTGAAGAATGGAGACCCTGGACATGTCACCAATCCATCATGGGGCAAACCCAAACACACAAACACACACACACACACACACACACACGCACACACACACATATGCAAACTCTTTCACACCCACAGTCACACCAGTTAGAATTTCCAGTTCTACTGAGATGCAGGTCTCTGGATTAAGGAAAGAAACCAGATCTCCTTACGAAAACCCATTCAAACTCCACTCAAAAAAGACCCTTGCCTGACCTGGCTTGGAACCAAACATTTCTAATTATCATCTAGCTTTGGCTGATTCCAAAGAATTTGTATCATTATATTTTTTTAATCATTAGACCACAGTTACCATGAATACAGATTTTCTTCCCATCCTTTGTATCTTGTATACAGAAGTCTATTCAAAATTTGCACCATCACAAACCATATTTTGGTGTTCAAAATGTAGTGTTTTATTCAATAGGTACAGCAGCCCTGTAGCACCCATAACAGAACAAAATGGCAGTTGAAGCTTTCTTGTGGATATTTCTAAAATACAGGGGTTATACATTTATATCAAGGCTGATATTTCACCATCTGTGTAAATTCTCGAGTATAGAAGAATAGAAGTGTGAGCAACACATGCTCAGTTTACATGACATTTTTCACATGCTTGAGAAAATGTGTTATTACAGATTGTGAAAACATGAGGAAATACAATACAATACAGACGGTTTTTGACTTAATTATAAAGTAATAATGCCTTATTTTATCAATATTGCCATTGACTAGCACCTCTGACCCAAAGTATGTTATCTCTTAAGCACCAAAACACAGGTTGTCAGAATTTTACTGTTTGAGTGTATTGTTTGAGTATATTGCATTTCCATGTATTTTTCTATTAAAGGAAATGCTACCATTTTATGTGGCTTACCTACTATTAAACCCTGACCTCATAGGACAGTGTGCATGTAAAGTCATGATCTCATTGTTTTTACCTTTGTTGGTCTTTAAGTTGTTTATTTTGTCCCTAAAATTTCCAAAATTGCTTCCTAACAATCTACAATGAGCTTGCACAGACCTCAGAAAGACCAGCATTCTTGGAGGTCCAGCTTCCCTTTTGTTTTTCTAAATGTTCAGTTCCTTAGTTTCTATCAAAAGATGTAAAGGGAAGATGGAAAGAAGCAAAAGAAAGGGGGAAAAAAGAACCACCTCTCCCAGAGCTTGTTTTGACCAATTTGTTTCCAATTAACCCTGCTGGGGTTCGGGGTTGGCTTCATTGTGTCCAGGGCCATGCTTTAATGCTTCACAATATCTGTTTGTATTTACTTAATGGGCAAGCTTGGAGAGTGCCGGGCTTTCAGTAATCCTCTGCTTTCAATTACCGCTCACAGCTTGGTTCTGCTGCCAGTAAGGAGAGGAGTTATTCTCTGAGCACTATCCTCAGCAACAACCCCCCACCCCCCACCCCCACCCGCCCCTTTTTCAGCCTGTATTCAAACCTGGCTGCTCATACTGAGGAGTTCATTCCCCTTCACGCTAGCTTGATTTTCCATGAATGCCAGCTTTCACTGAACTATGCTGTTTTATGTGACAGAGACCTCCGGTCTGAGATCAGTGCATGTCTAGGCTCTGTACTGGTTTGAGTTTCGTGTCCAAAACTAATGTCTTGGATCAGAGTCAAATATGAATCTAAATAAGACCAATTAAAACTCTGCACATTACAGAGATCAGTAATAGATAAATAATATTTACATAAGTACATTTCATATGGTGATGCTAATGATTTCATATGGTGATGCTAATAAAGCGTTTTGACAGAAATTCTGCCACCTACCCATACAAACCTGGATAATGGCTACATGGCAGGTTCGTCTCAGTTCATTCATGACCTCAGAAGTTACGTTTTGTTCAGTTGAGGATGTAATTAATTGATGAACAAGGCAGCCTTGGTAAAGGATTCACATTAATGATCTTTCATTCAGGTAATGGACTACCCACTTTAGAATTCTACTGGTCACTGTGACTTACAGCACTGTGCAAAGGTCTTGAGCTGCCACTCATTCCTTTATATTTTTCTTTGAGTCACTGTTTTGGTGAAAACATTATATTTTATGCTAGTTAAACTGTTTTATCTTTGTCTCTAAAGTTTTTTTTATTAATCTACTTTATATGCCAAAGTATGTACAGGCTGCAAAAAAAAGATGCAAGGTGCCTAGATAAAAGTGTTCCAACCTCTCAGCATTCAGCACCACCAGTATACTGATCACCAGCCTGTTCATTTGGAATAATCTGCACCTGTTTCTTTTCTGGCTTGAAAATAGATGTGCTTCGTTCTGCTTAAATGATTCATATATAGGTCACTGTGTGACATAACAAACAAAAACATTCCTTTGAACTGGTCAGGTTCAGGAACTGAAAATGTGAGTCTTAGACAGTCCTTCAGGAATTCTAGAAAACTGTCTCTACAAAAAAATTACAAGAACGTCTGGTTCTTTGGAGGAAAAATATAAAGAAATGTGAAGTGCTACTAAATTAAACTAAAAGATATTTGGACTAGTAAAGAAACTATTTCATATTGCCTCATTTCTACAAATTATCCAGCAGGTTTAGCAAGTGTGTTGGTATCTTCCCCACAAGCTGATCTGTTTTTGCCACTGTGTTTTTTCTCCAAAATAGACCACAGCAGAAGAACCTTATGCAAGGGTGTTGGGCTAACTTGTCTTGGTCATGGTTTAGGACTCTCAGGGTTTGGGCATCTGTTAACTTACTTTTTTTTTTCCCCTTCTCACTGACCGTCATGCATTAAAAAGATGAATTGAACAGTACCCACGAGCTCCCCCACCCACACCTTGTCCTAGACTGCAAGGAGCCTGACAGCAATTAGCTTTCGTGTCTCCTTAGCGCAACCACCTATTGAAATGCTGTCGAGGCTGCCGGAGGAAATACCTCGGAAAGGGGAGCTGCGGTTACACAACAGGCAGGTTTGAGAACAGGCCTCTGCATTCTGAGACACCTCAGCTCTCAGCTGTGCTAGAATTAGCCCAGCTAAGGAGATTTTGAATACCACTGCCGCAGTGATCAAAAGATGAAGGGAGGAAAAGACAATGGGAGGGACGAGAACAAAAGAGGAAGGGAAGTTAAAGAAGTTAGGGTATGGCAGATGCTGAAAGCTCAGCAGAGCTGTCATGAACACCTCACCTGTCATGTGGGCCAATTATAATATAAAATACTAGCTTGAGAATTGTTTTAATTCTTTTCAAACTCCTAGTTTGTAATATATTAAATGCAAATATTAACCTGAACCTAGGTGATGACTTTGTCCAAAGCAGCATCAGCTCATTAATGGAGCTTTTCCAGTGTCACAAGTAACCAGCTCATACAAACATATTTGCATTATGAGCTAGGGAGCAATACCTGGATTGCTTGGCGGCAGGACTGCTTTTTGATAAAGAGATACATTGGAAAATTAAGATGTGTGGCAAGTTCCAAGCAATTGTTAGAACATATGACACAAGTACAGCATAGCCCTTGCATGTCTATATAAGAGCGGCAGATGAAGAGAGCCCTCTTGGAGCACGTCTCCCCTAAGGTAGCTGCCTTCAACTGAAATTAAGCCCCACAGCTCTAAATCATAGTTCTTGGCCTAATGGGTTCCAATTACCTAAATGCACTTATAGCTTTATAATGGATACATTGAAAATGAGGAAACTACATCTACTTCAACTTTTTTGCTGGTGCATCTAATAACAGATATTTTTTAATCCTCAGAACTGGAGTGCTCAGTGTTACAAGGGCCAAAAAGGGAAAACACATTCACTCAGGCCACAAAGATTGCAGCAAGACTGATGTTTTCTATCTGTAATTAATTTAAATGACATCCATCACAGCCCTCACGGTGCGGCAGTGAGGCCAGTTCAGAGATCAGGCCAGTTAATTAAACTTTATTACAGTGCGCCGTGAAATACATCACCCAGAACAGCGCAGAGACAAAAAGACAGGGTGAAGTGAAAGGCAGGGAAAAGTGCTGGCTGCCAGATAACACCATTGTCCTGCTCTGTCCCCTTGCAATTTTTTGGCCAACGCATGTCTCTGTGCTCCATGCTGGTTCCAAATTTGATATGAGGGCCCCAGATAGCTTTTTTTCTGCGAGCTATAATTGCCCTTTTCACTGCTAGTAGATAAAATGATTGTTGGCCCAAACCTGATCCCAGCCTTCGCAGGATCTGGTTTTCTCATATTAATGAGATGTGTTTTCGTCCAGAAGGAGATCCAGTCCTGAGCTGTAAATAATTCAGGTATAATAGGTCATGGGAAACATCAGTTTTAGATGGCGAATGAGGTGAATTATGAATGTAAAAAGGATAGCTGGAGAAACACTACAAACATTTCTAAATGATTCAAGTGAGTCTCAAGCGCCCGTGCCTGATCTTCTGGAGAATTCAGCACCAGACCTAATCTAACGCTCCTAATCAAGTGTGTTCTTCTGGGGAAAAAATAAAGCTTCTTTGGAGTGAAAAGGCTGATGGAAGCGGAAGATCTGGGCAGGAGATATAGGTAAAATGATTATGAATAAAACAAGATTAACGTGGGTAATCTACATAATTTTGCCATTGTGTACAATACTGCCACACTGTCAGTTTATTTTCTCAGTTTCTGCCATAAAATCATTACCATTATCAGGAAATGTAATGACAGATTTAAAACGACCTGTAACATAATCTGCCATGACAAATCCATCATATATACAAACACATCATGACAATTGTTAAAAAATATGACATTTTTATGTAAATAAGGCATCGCAAGTGAAATCTATCTATCTATCTATCTATCTATCTATCTATCTATCTAGCTTGAATTTCAAATCAGAAGAAGTTGTCCAAAATGACTCGTTTATTTTAATCTCCTGTTAAGAGAAAACACGTTAGTGTCCTAAACTAAACAGATATCAGCTAAACTCACTCAATCTACAGTAATTCCAGTCAAGCATTCTGGAAACTTTGAAAAGTCATAGAAGCAGACTATGTTTACAACGTTAGCACATATGAACACACCCTCAGAATAACGTTTGGGCTGAACTAGTGATCAGTTGTGACTTCAAATGACAGTTGCACCCTGACTAATAAAGCATGACTCATCAATGTTTACTCCGAATTAAACACTGGTTATTTCATCGGCATATAAATCAACCTTAGTTTTTTTTGTTCCCTTCTCCCCCCCAAAAAACACATGCAGGCCAGCACTGTATCACAAACTTCAGGACACTTACATGATATGAGGGAGTCATCAGGAGAAATGTGAACTACCATTCTTCTTAAATCTCTCCCTTGCAATGTTAAACAGATGAGTGTCAAGGATCACGCTGAGAGCGATTAGAAGGTGCCTAATAAGCGAGACAATGAAGGACTTAATTAGAGCTTTAGCATCCTGGGGTTAGCCTTGTCTCACATCTTTTAACCCTTATATAACCTAACATAATATCAGCACAGTATTCAGCCTTTTTGAGCTTATTAAAATCAATCAATAGAGCAATTAGCGTGCATGCATTTACATTTTGGCCTTAGTAAAATGGATCAGCATGTGTAAGGGGAGATTGGAGATTAGATATTGTCAGATATACTATTGTGCAAGAGTTAGAAATCAACTGCTCAGCTGATCATTGATGGCTAGTTATTGTATCAAACTGACATACTGAGTGGATTAAAGGTGCCTAGATAAAGGTATTCTAACCACTCAGAATTCAGCACCACCAGTATACTGATCACTGCCTGAACATCTGGAATCATCTGCTCCTGTTTCTTCACTGCTTCAGGCCTCATGTTAGATGTGCTTCATTCTGAATGATTTACACACTGATCACTGTGTGTCTTAACAATCCAAAAATAGTCCTCGGAAACTTTCCTCAAGACTACATTGAAAATACTTGATCTTTGGAAAT
>JBBMFX010000002.1:3947244-3959515 GCA_037832545.1 Rhabdalestes septentrionalis | reverse complement strand
GCTGAGCATTTTAGTGGACTGAAGCATTTAAGTCATCTGCTTGGAAATTAATTTATGAGCCAAGTTCCCAGTGTTTAAAGTAAGAGAATAGTTTAGGATTTTGAATGGAAAGCGATCACTGCCATATAAACATTCAAAATGATTTTATTTCTTTACATGTTTCTTTACATGTTTAGGATCACTTGGACCAAAACATTATTCACTGTCAAATTCACATGGGAACTTTGGTTTATGATAAATGGCAACTTCTTGGCATGGTCCACTGAAAACTCACATGTATAACGTAAACGTACATACAACATATTTTACAATGTTACTATTAATTTTATTCAAAGAAATTGCACAAGCAAATCAGTTTCTTCCATCTAAAATCTTTCCTGACGTCCAGGTAATTCTGCTGCATTATGCACAGCACGCCATTGAAAATGCGCTGGGTGTTTAAAAGGAGTGAGAGTGTGAACTCTGATCATTGCATGCTACGCCCAAAACACACCCATGACTAATTTAATCATTTAAGACAACCCATTTGAACTATGCGCCAGGCGCATTGTTCACTTTTCATACTGGCACTATTGCGTTTCAGACTTCAGACAATGCGCGATTAACACTGAAAATCGGGCCCTATATTTGATGACATAACATTAACATTTGATGTGAACTGTCATAAATTACAAATAAATTACTGGACATAATCTACATGACACCTCATTTCTAATCCTCTGTTGTCATGGTAATATCATTGTTATGTAAGGGGGAATAAAGGAACTTTTCCATAAGTATATAGGTACTGTTCTGTATCTAATCAGACTGGGATGGTATGGACCTTGCAAGAAACTTTGGTTTTCTAATGTGTCTCAATCTATTAACGATGTTTTTGACACATCAGCAGTGCTATTCTCTCCCCACAGTTTATGACCAGTCATTGTCCCAAAACCGCATCCATGAAGTCGCACCAGAGGAAAGAGTTTTCCGTCAGAGTGCTTTTGATATTGCAGCCACTTTGATATTTATCATTTACATGTTTGCGTTTTTTTTTTTCTCAGCATTCTTTTGCCATGTGAAAAATACCAAACCCAACCAAGGTCCTGCAACACCTTCGGGTTTCTCACAGCAATAAACTGTGATAGCATTATAGAAAACTCCCACTTAAATACATCTTCAGTCCAAACAAAAAGCAGTGTTGCACTTTTACACTTCCCTGTTGTTTGTTTGTATCTGGATTATTTTTGCCTGCTTTCAGACCTGCCATCAATCAGCTCATATTCAGCTTGGGTACGGGTCACTTGACACAGTACCTGTGTCAATGAAAAAGCACCAAAAGTAAAGTGTTACTACAGTCAGTGTTCCTTTCTAAGCTGACAGGCATTGTGGTGCTTAATTGCTTCAGTATTATGACACAGTTTCTCCTCTGTTCACAGGCAGGCTTTCACATTTCTTTTAAAGGCCTACCCCTCAACAGTTCAGCAAGTTAGCTAGCTTCTAGTCCCAAGGCCTAAGATTAAAGATGCAGCAGCCATCAGAATTTTAACCCAGTGCCATTACAAAAGCCACATCCTTTCTTTATTCAGTTTTGCTTTAAAGATTTCTGGGTAGTTGCCATTTTTTCAGTGATGTAGCTAAATGCTTGTGTTCAGCTTACACCTAGCATTCACCCTTTGGCACAACTGCAGGGTGACATTACTCTTAAAGACAAAATAAAATCAAAGATTTAGCATTTGCTTCAAATGTACTAACAAGGAGTTTTAATTCAGGATGCCAATTTTACACATATTTTGAGAAATGCTAGTAGCCACAATATTTGTAACACTATTTTTTCTCCCTTGCCAGAATCACCAGTGTCTCAACAGTATGTTTCTTGCTGAAAACTGTTATGCTGACAACACTTGTTGACCTTAATTAAACCAATGTGGCACAAAAGAATGCCAGAGGTTTCAAAAATATTGCTTCCTAGATCCCCAATAAGCCGAACATTAGAATAAAATCTATTTTCAATGACAGTTCTCCTTGAACCTTTAAATCTAAATTTGTGTCTGGGAAATAGTGTTAAGGTTTTGATGATGCAGTCAAGCCCTTTGTTCTCAAACAGCACAAGAACTTATTTAAAGCATAGATAGAATGTTACAACTTTAAATCTACATAAGAGATGCCGGGGAAACTTCCAGATGCACCTATTCCTGACTTTGTCCCTGCTTTCCAACCACAAATCTTTTATTAATTTAACCAATTAAATTAAGCAATGGGGAGAACATGTGAAGATAAGTTGAAAAGCACAGACATGTTCCCAGCATGAGGGCACAGAGCTCCTCTTAGAGTTGCACAATGGAACTAATTTGGTCAGCATCAGGCGCTCCAGGATTCTTTGTTCTAGGTTTTTAATTGGCATCAGTTTGGCAATGTGAGAGCCATTAGCAGGAGAGAGCTGAGGGTGAAATCCCAGTCCAAAATGAGAGAGCACATTAGCTTGACAAGGTGTCATGAGTTTCATGCCTGATGTGATGGAATGCGGACCCATTCACAGTGTCTGATTAAACAGTAGATGCGCAGAAGTCTTTCCATTCATTGTAGAGTAGCATCTTCCTTGGAGGTGTTGACAGCAATAACAATGGCGTAATTTGTAATTTGTTATTAGTTATTACAGAATAAATATACTATCAGACTTTGGTAGTAAATGTGAATTATAATCACTCATGATAATTAAATTACAGATCATAAAAAGAGGAATATTGTCCCTGTGGTCATCTTAACCACATAAATCTCTTTGTAAATAGCTATTATTGGCAAAGACCTAAATGGAAAATGGAGTTCAATACCACTTGTAGCAAATCTAGCTTAAATGCAGATATAACTATTTAAGTTCTCTCAGGGGGTGTCGACTTGGGCCTCTGAAGTCGACTTGTCAAGTTTTATTGTATTCCTCTAATTAAGACGCAATGGCAATTGCTCTTATCCCTGCTATCTCTGTGCTTCATCACAAATAATATGTTAATTTATAGGTTAATTTATAAATAATATGTTAATTTACATATGGAATAGGTATTTATTCCATACTCCATTATTATTTCATTAGTGCTTATTATTCCAATAACATACAGCATATATCCCGCACAACAATGTCACATATATTGTGTTTTTTTATTCTGAATTATGGATAAACAAGAATTTTGGCCTGACCTGATATTATGAAACATGCCTAATATGTTTAGAGACAGAAAACATAAAGGTCATTTTGACTCCAGGTTGTCTTCAAAGTAACCTCCCCCAGCCCTGCTTGCTATGTGATAAAAATTATACAGTTCCGTAATTATATTTGAAAACAATATCAAAACAAAGCACTAGGTGGGCTTCTAAGGCATAATGTCAAACATTGGATTTAAAAGGAATGCCTTAATGGATTAGGCCAGTGAACACTGAGATTTAACAGGTGCAACATCTGCCGTTGGTGTGAACTACATATCACTGACGCCTGGGTAGAGAAGTGACACCACTAACACAATGAACAGCGTAACAACATTATTCCTCATGATATTAAATGATATAAACCGAAGCAAGAGCACAGATGGACCACTCAGCTTCAGGGGCCAAGCATCTGGTGCATCTGACAGGTGGCTGGACCCGCTCCAGGCGTGAAGGAGCCTTGGGTGGGCCGGGGAACCTGTCGAAGTCTGGGGGCTAGCGACAGGAGTCACTCAGTCTGCCTCCTCTGTGGTCGTCTGGTGGTCTGCCAGGGTGTTGTCATGCCTCCAGGTTCAAAAGAGGTTTGAGGCCACCTGGCACTTCCAGGTCACAGCTGGCTGTGGCGGTCACACCTGTCAGCATGCTGTCACCCTCTTGGCCTCCTGGAAGCAAGGGTGCTTCAGGCATGCCAAATGGGTATGCAAGGCAAGTGCATTGTTTGGGAGGGCTTTGTTTGCTGAAGTGCTTGGAAAGCTTTTGGTTTCTAAAATGAACGGCCTCATGCCTGGCCGCAAATAGTTCATTCCTGCTTAACCGCTCAAAAACAAAAGTGTGGTGTAATTAGATACTAATTGTTTCTGAAACAAGAACTACTGGAGAACTTCCAATCTGTATTGCATTTATGATTACAACAGAAATCCCATTTCCTTTTTATCAGGTTTTGAAACTGAAGCACATGAAAAAAAAGGCAGAAGCGCAGCCTTGGACCTGATGATACATAAAAGATAACTGTTATTAATTATGCAATCACATATAAATAGTACCAGTAACCACCTTTAAAAGTGTTACTTGTAACATTTATATTTACAATTTCTTACAATTTATTTTTTTCTAAAGATAGAGGCTTCTTTTTATTTTTAATGTAGTCTTGAGAAACTGTTCTCCAGGCTTCCTGAAGGACCCCAAACCTGAAAGATTTAAGAGGAATATTTTTGTTTTTTTTAAGCCACCAACATATGATTCATTCAAGCAGAACAAAGAACATCTAACCTGATGGCCTGAAGCAGTGCCATAACAGATGCAGATGATTCCAGATGATCAGCATGCTGGTGGTTGGAACACCTTTATCTAGGCACCTTGTCTCTTTAGGACCTTTGCAGCATTTCACAGTAAAATATTTGTTCCCATTTCTTTAATTTAATCCACTTGGTATGCCAGATACTGACAGGCAAAAAAAGGTACAGAAAATCCCAGCTCATTCACGGTTCAGAAACCTCAGCTTCAGACATTCCCAGATTTTTTCTTAGAATCTCATAGAAACTCATAGAAACCGCAGATATCCTCTGCATTTTTTTTGTTGCTTTTTTTGGCCTTATATTTTAAAAGTGCTAAATTTAGTGCTAAATTATTTAGACAAATTAGCCAATCTGAGATTGTTATTCATTTCTCCTTGCTGCTGATTGGCTGCTATGCTGTACATTAGGGAAACAGTTTATCTTTTTTTTTTTTTAAGGGTGGTGTATGAAGCTGATTTCAAAATTCAATTAAAGGATTTGGGGGCATATTTAGGTTTTACACTATAATAATTTTCATTTTTAGGCACAAATTTGTGGTTTTTCAGAATGTGCGTTTGGGATGTAAACCCAGCAGATATAAGGCGTTTACTTTATATTAAAATAATATAAGTATAAAGAAAAATGTAGCATTGAGCATAATATTGACACCCAGATTGTACAATCTGTTGCTCTGCAGCTTCATACTTTGTTTCTGGCCTATGAGGTACTTGGTGGTCCAAGCCACCAGAGGACCTTCCACCTGCATTTCCAGTAAAGCAGGTAAAATGGTTTTAATATCAAATAAACATCTTGTATTCCTGCCTGTTGAGTGAACATAAATCCTGGTCAGTAGAAAGATGGTCCATTCCAAAGCAGGCACTGTAGGCAAACCTCAGAATCAGTTGATGATTTAATTAATATATGGATTTGCTTCTGGATTAGCCTCCCCAGTGTCTTCATAAGATATATCATAAAACACATTAGTCTGTAGTCACTGAGTGTTTTAGGTGGCTTTTTAGGGGACAGAAACAAGGCATGATTATTGTCATTTACCGCCGCAGGGTCATGTCTTTTCATCTCTTTCACTCTTTGGGTCCTCTTTTGAGTTTTGGTTCCTTACCATGTTTCTTCCTCCAAAAGAAATTAGTCTTCGTCTCTGTCACCTTTTGCTACCTTCTGTAAAGCTGCCCTGTGATGACATGGATTGTAAAACGCACTTTATAAAAAAAATTATAACTAAACTGAACTTAATGACATCTACCTCAGAGCAGGGATGGTCATCAGGCTCATGATCAGGCTGAAGATCCTTAGAGCATTGGCGGCATACAAATGGGAATAGGTCATGTTTGGAAAGATTCTCTTTCTCATCCATACAGTCATATGAATATTAAGCTAAAAAAAACATGTCACAGCACCAACATATTTCCATTTATTTCCTGATACAGCTGACACCAGTTGTACATGCACGTTGAAATTCTAAAGAGTGTTTCAGCTTTGTGTTTTCTTTTGAATAAACTGCAACACAGGGCATCCATTTGGAAAAGAGACCATGTACATGCATAGGTCTTAAAGGCAAAGTACCATAAACAGCCTTGATGGAAAACATGAGTAAAAACATATAACACTTGGAAAACATATAAGAGTCTGGAGTAAAAATTTGAATTTACTATGCATCACACTTTTGTATTTTCTGATCTTCTGAGCAGTGTAGCTTGCATTTTCCCAAGTATAATTATCAGCTTGCGGCAATTAAAGATAGTTGATCTATTGTCCACATTTAATTGTATCATAATATTGATAATGTATAAAATTTAAATATTTAAAATCATGCAGGCTCAACTTATTGAAACAAGTTTAAATATTAGACCCAACATCATCACATTAGACGGTTTTCATGTTTTAGTGACTGCTTATTGAGCAAAATGACTACTAATTGAATGATTACATGCAACTATGTATGCATGTATTGCACCAGATGGAGTTACATCAACGTGAATCATGTCTCATGCCTAATTACAACATTTAGAAGCAATTGAAGGCTAGATGATCAATAAAGCGAGACTAATTATGATATGTAATCATTGAGTGTGGTGGGTTTAGAAAATTATGGTTGCCAGGATTGCTTTTGACTACAATGACAAAATCTAAAAAAACCTTCTGTTCTGTTTCAGGGAGAAATAATTTTTTTTAAATTCCTTCCCTCATTTCTGCTGATTTAGCTGATGCTAGTATGATGCTAATTGACTGGAAATTAACTACAGGTCTCCTTACGTTATTTTATTACAGATAGATGTTAACTATAGGTACTATAATAGGGCAGTAGACAGCGTTGTGGTTAAGGCTTTTATCCTGTAATCAGGAAGCCATGGATTCCAATCACAAGCACATCTGAGGCACACTTGAGCAGTGTATCAACCCCACACACTGCTCACTGGATGCTGTGTTTCTGGCTGCCCCCCATTTAGTGAATGGGTTCAATGCAGAGGAAGAATTTTGTGGTGTGTTCACAGATGACAGAGTGGTCATTTTCAGATGAACAGTAAGGAAGTATTGTTGGGTCTGAATTTCATTACTGGGGATTTATACTGAATAGCATATCTATGTAATTTCTAGGAAAGTTTGATTGTGTGTACTTTGAAAAATACTGAAAAGTTCTGATGTTCATTACAGGACCAGTATTGCTACAGGGGCTCTCGGTTCAGCCAATTACAGGACATTCACTTCAGAATTACTACCATCAGACAGTAAAAAATATAGGAATTAAAAATTCTTTATTCTTATTTTTTATTTTCTTTGTTCATTTGCCTCATACATGTCAAAGCTTTTTGCATACAGCAGGTTTTCACTGCTAATTATTTCATAAATTAGGCATGGCAGTCTGGGGTGCTCCTGTTTCCAGACCTCCGATCGGGTGCCTAAGAAGTTGCCAACTTCCTCCGAAGCTCGTCCACCCTCACCTTGCGAGGTGCCTCCCGTGCTGGCCAGGCAAACCTCCCCTGCAGCTAGCACAAGCTAATGTGCCCGGACCTGAAAGAGATGGCAGCACCCTCACTATCTTAAAACTAGAGCAGGTGCGAAACCCCAAGCCAGCCAGGAGACAGCGGGATTGAAATCTTCCCTAGTGCTATTCTGGTTCCCACGCTGGCCCCCATGCCAACTCCCATGCTAATCCACACGCTGGAGCCAACGCCAGCCCACGGAACCTGCCCATGTGGATGGCCCATACTCTGCCCACACTGGTGCCTCTGACCCTGCTGCCCATGCTGACACCACAGCTCCAGCTGCCTGCTGCAGCACCTGCTCAGGTCTCAGCCAATGCAGCACCTGCCCATGTCCACACCGCTGCAGCAGCTGTTCCAGTCCTCGTTTCTGCAGAGGAGCTGCTTAACTCGCCGCCACCTCGGTGGGGGTCTGGGGTCTTTGGTGTTCCACGAGCCAACCATTGGGGGGATGCCGTCGATCCCTGACTGAGGAGTGGGGAGTTCCCATAAATATTATTGCTGGTGCACCCTGGGGATCCAGGGATTGGTTCTTGTCCTTTTTCTAGATTTTATTTAAATCATTATGGTTTCATGTCTTGATTGTCTGTCCACACTCACAATAACCCTAACATATGCTTTAGAGTATACCTGCTCGTTTGTTTGGTGATTTTGCAAGAGTCTTCAAACTTTTGTGTTTGTCTTTTTGAGTTCTAACTGATCTTAGAGAAATAGAACTCTGCGCCTGCTCCTCATTCCTGTGGCCAACGGGAGACATGACATTTAAGCAGGACAACAAATGTAAAGAACTTCTTATTAATTTTGATACATAGTTTCCCAAGCATTTTTAACAGGTTTGTCATTTTCATTTTTTATTTGGAGATGTACATATTAGTGCAGTCAAGCGATAAAATTTTTTGATCTAATTAACTACATGGTGTGGCAATTAATTAATCTAATTTAATCGCATTTAATTGCACATACAAACAGACGTTACAAGGAGCAGTTTTTTTTACCATTTATTATTGAATACAAGCCTATAACTTAGGCTACAGTGGTCATGACATTAGGATGTGTTAGGGTACAGTATATTACAGTTTTAAGTTTTGATACATTTCCTCGTTTCTCAAATAAACCCAGCCACCATTATTCAGACCCCAATCATCCTGCTGCCTCTCCTACGTACCCCAGCTCTCTCACACATAATACGACCACAGCACTGAGACTCCACCCCTCTGGATGTCTAGACGGAGAGAGCTCAATTCTACGGCTAATTCCAGCCCAATTTTCCACCCTCCTGCTGCCTCTAGCTCGAATAATACCTCTCATACACTGCGAT
This sequence comes from Rhabdalestes septentrionalis, assembly GCA_037832545.1. Lineage (NCBI taxonomy): Eukaryota > Metazoa > Chordata > Actinopteri > Characiformes > Alestidae > Rhabdalestes > Rhabdalestes septentrionalis. Next base: position 3,950,750 of record JBBMFX010000002.1, on the reverse strand, counting down.
TCATCATTGCTACCCTCTTTCCCGATGGGCAAAGTGTTGAAGTGTTGAGTGTTCACTCTCTCCTTGCATGGCCGCGCAGCTTCATTCAAGATTGAACCGGAAGACACGCGAGCATCATTTCCAAAAGGCAAATATTCACCTTCAGATTCAGAATGGGCAAAAAGCATAAAAAACTTTTTATTAGCCATTCTGGCGTTTTTTTCTTCCAAATCTCACACGCTTCCTTGCGCGCTGTGAACTGAACTGGCTCTCTGGCTGCTCATGCAGCAGTGATTTGGGAAGATGGCCTTGAATTGAAGTACTACATGTCTGCCAACTAGTGGCAGAGCTTAAAGCATTAATTGCGTTAAAAATTTTACGCCGTTATTTTTTTCTGTGATGAATTAATCTAATTAACACGTTAAATTCCCAGCCCTTGTACATACATCTTTACGGCATTTATCCAAAACTACAAGGGACAGTCTCCCTGGAGCAATTTTGGGGTTAAGGGTCTTGCTCAGGGACCCAATGGTGGTGCTGAAGGTAGGATTCAAACCCATGACCTCATGGTCCAAAAGCAAGAACCCTACCTCCACCCTATTAACAAATATATATATGAAATATGAATATATCTAATAATATCTAGCAAACATACATGCATCTGAAGGACATGCTGTCCCTTATCCCACTGTCCCACATCCCACACTGTCACATTTCCCATTTGTATTTTAAATACTTAATGTAAAACCCTGTAATAATGCTGGACCCGAGATAAACAAAAAACACACCACCCCTTTATACCAAAGATGTTCCATTATACATGTTGTCCTACACTGTATAACATATTTTCTCATAAACCACACACTGTCCTATGGGGCCTGATGTTCCATGTCCTACTCTCCAGTAGATACAATTTATTCAGCTGTCCAGGACTTTTATGTCACGCGATGCCAGCAAACCCATTGCAGCCCAAAACCCACAAAGATATCAATTAATTACAATGATTTGTCACCGTCAAAGTTGCCCTATTTCCAATTTCGCTAAAATGTGAATGGGGCTAAATAAAGTAGATTTTGGTAAAAGTGCAAGCAAAATGGGCAATTTCTGAATGTGGAGATGCGATTCAATGACGGCAAACATACCCCTGGCCCCCACCCCTCCATCTCGTTCTCTCTCCTGCAGGCTGCAATTTAACACTGATTATGGTTTCACGCTCATGCAATTTGAATATTTACCTCATGCCGACCAATACATCCTGGCTCATTTACATTTTGATTTACATGTCAATAGAAGGCGATCCTAGGGATAAATATGGAGCGTAATCAGCCACATTCATGCGTCTAAAACGAACAGAGACCTTTTGGGTCCATCTCGAGAACCTGTCCTAACTAATGGCTGGGGGGGTTTCACAGGCATGTTGAGCCACAGAGGCTAATTGGACCAATATGATTGGCCATTTTGGGAAAAAAGAAGCCTCAGGTTGCTTGACTTTGCCTGTCTTGATTGTAATCTGTCACCTCCATTTGCACACTCCTGCATGTTAAATGGTTTGGTGATTTCTTGCTGGTTTTCAATTAACCCTCATGTTCTGTTCAAATTTACCAACATCTTCTATGCTTGTCAGTTAGGCCAGCCATTTAAAGCCCAAGTTTGTATGCAACTTTATGTTTCTTTGTTGATGACCTAAATAGAGCTTTCAATAAAACATATAATGCCCCCACAGTAGGAAATAGAGACCAGTGGAAAATATGTTTTCCCTCCATGTAATGGTTTTCTCACAGGTCTAATGTTAAATTATGGTCTTAAATTGTTTTAAAAAAGTTAAATGGTTAAATGTCCTCAACATCATCCAAATGCAAATGTATGTACATCCCCATTTTATTCCCAGTTATGCATTTATTCTGTTGTCAGTTACTCCAATTTTTTTGCCTTACACATTTTCCAGTCTTTGTACTCAAACTTTTTTGATAAAATAATATCATTTCTTAGTTTCAACATTTCCAAATAAATACTGATTTACAAATTACAGAGCATCTTATTGTTTTTCCAAACTGATGAAAACAACATGCTAATAGACATTACAACATTTCAACAAGTTCACGACACACGCAAGGCTCCATTGCTAAGGGATGCTGTTTAGTAATCCAGCCTCGTGAGGTGTTATGGGAACAGTATGAGAAAAGGTCAATTAGCAGGGTTAGTGCAAGGGTTTGTTGTGATGGCCGGTCATAAAAGCTAATGTGAAATGATTGACTGCACACATCAGAATTCATAGAAAATCCCACGAGTCGGTCTTTAGCAAACAGTGGCGCTTTTTAATCATTCAGTGTAATTCATTGGGGCAGTCATTCATAGCTCCCTAATTTCACAAGCTATTCAGAGTCAGTCAGACGAAGAGTGAAAAAGCAACAGGAACAATGGAGGGATGCCATTCAAGCTTTCTTACATCAAGCCTTCATTTCATCCTTTTTGGCGAGCTAATTTCATATCCACAATTGTTTAGACTCGGTTCTTCGGTCTAATTACAGGATCTAGAAAACAAGACGAAGTGACAATTCTGTAGTTTTTGAGCTAACATTTATAAGACTGAAGCATACCATCAAGTATACCATATCTGTCTAATCACTGGCCACTTTATTCTAAACACATACCATATCAGTCTAATCACTGACTCCTTACATCATCACTTGCTTCTTAACAAATGGGCATGTCCCATCTGCTTTCAAATCTGAAACGGTCACACCAGTCCTGAAAACCCAACTTCCTCTTCCTCGTCCCTCACTGTCTTACAGGATCAACTGAAGACTCACCTCTTCAAGGAGCACCTTGGTCACTAGCTATGCCTTTGTTTCTGCTTGCTTATTTATAAAACAAAACAAAACAAAATTTTCACCATAGGTGTTGTTTAGGTGTCCATAGCCTGCAGTAACTTTGAATAGTGGACGTTGAATTAAGTATAGTTTTACAGGTTTAAGGAACAGATGTTTACTACTTGAGCACTGATGTTAAGTTGCTCTGGATAAGAGTGTCAGCTAAATGCTGAGAATGTAAATGCAAATGTCCTCCACTGACAACTTTTTTTGGAAAAAACACATAGCATGTCTGTATAATCACTTTATTACTGACCACTTTATTAGAAACCTACACCATGTCTGTCTAATCACTTGCCATCACTTGCCACTTTATTCGAAACACACACTATGTGTAATCAATGGCCTCATTATTAGAGACACATTCTTCCAATCACTGATCTATTCATTTGCCACTTCACCTACCCTGTACTTTCAGTAAAAGGCTACATTATTAGAAGTTATGAATCACACAAATAACAGATGTGAAGTAAATAATGCATATTATCATGGTGTGTGTTAATTTCTTAAATTGCTTTTACTTCTTTATTTTAAAAGTACAACATTTTATTTTGTCACTCTGCAAATGACTGTCTATAACATTTACATTTACATTTACGGCATTTAGCTGACGCCCTTATCCAGAGTGACGTACAACAGTGCTCAAGTAATCCACAA
>JBBMFX010000002.1:3934688-3947144 GCA_037832545.1 Rhabdalestes septentrionalis | reverse complement strand
CCTCATTCTGTAGGTGATTTTCTCTGGACTGGTATTAACGTCAATTGGTTTCTCACTCTGGGCAATATTACTCATTTGCTCTTACCTACTCACCGGTATGCTATTGAATGTGTCATACCCAATCACATGCTGCTAACTTCGCCTTGCACTCAGGAACCAAACACTATGTCACTTTTTAAACTAATTGCACTAATAGTGATATTTTATTACTGTTGCCTTATATAACAAGTTTTATTGTCACTTGTTAGCTTATTTGTATTATGAACTATTCTATTGTTCTGTTCTTTTGAACCCTTATTTACTCCTATCCTCTTTTTGCATTGAACACAAAATAATTTCCCTCGGGATAAATAAAGTTCTTTCTTATCTTATCTCATTTTACATGGAGTGCCCTGCATCTCCTGTCCACACACTCAGCTCTTACAGACTTCTCCATTTTCCTCCCCTCTCTCCTGCCACCTCAGCCTGCCTATCTCTGTCCTTCTCAGCAGAAGATATCAAAAGGGAACTGTGCAGACTCCATTCCAGTAAAGCTGCTGGCCCTGATGGTCCCAGGGCCTTCAGGTGCTGTGCTGCCCAGCTGTCTGGAGTTCTACATCAGATCTTCAACATGAGTCTGAATCTGCAGAGGGCCCCTTCACTCTAGAAGACCTGTCTTTTTCCTGTCCCCAGGACATCTGCGTCTGCTGGTGGAGCCTTGGCTGGACCCCCTACAGTTTGCTTACCAACCCCATGTTGGCGTGGAGGGTGCGATCATTTTCACTTTTGGGAACACTGTAAGGGTCATGTCAAAGACTCATGGCCTCTAAATGTAGAATCGAACGCCTCAGGAAATCCTTCCTAACTGCGGCAATACGACTATATAACTCTTCCTCATTCTGTCGGTGATCTTTCTCAGGATTAATATTAATGTCATTTGGTTCTCACACGGATTGTGCAACATTACGCATCTGCGTTTTGTTTCTCATCTGTATGCTATTGAATGTTTGTTTCATCCCTCCATCACCTGCTGCTACCTCTTTATTTATTCAATGCACAAATACTGTCACTTTTCATTACCACTTACACTGAGCATGTTTAGGATAAAAGAATTTCCCTCTGGATAAATAAAGTTCTTTCTTGTCTTCATATCTTATCGTATTAATGCCTGCTGGAAAATGGGGTACATCTAATGGAGTGACATGCACTTTCTCCAGACCTGAATCCCATAGAAAACCTATGGGACCAGCTGAGTCACTGTGTAGAGGCTTGTAAATCTGTACCCCAGGACCTCAATGATATTCTTGATATAAATTGGATATAATAAGTAAAATCGCAACACTAAAATATTGTCCATATCACGGAGATCTAATGCTGTCATATTTGAATAATTTGAATGCAAAGCAGTATTCAGTATAGTTTCTGTAGATTAGAAAAAACCCTGGAATAAAACCCAAATATTTTAAAGCCTGTCATTCACTACAGTTGTGACGTTTGTTTTGTTGCTCTTTGAAACTCTGTTTTGAAAGGCAATACAATCACAATAGGCAGCAGTAAAAATTCTGGATATTAAATGGGTATAGTATGTGAATGTGTCTTAATAAAGGACATTGTAGTTGAGAGGCACAGTATTATTGCTCCTGAACCTCCAGCTAAGACTAATTGTTTCCCCAGGCTTCTTCTCTGATGACTTGCCTGTCTGCTGCTTATTTAACTGATCTACAGAATGTCATGAGTCGCTCATTGTTAAAATCTGCTGAATGCAGGAAGCCGTGCACATTGTGCGCCTGAATCAGTTGTGGTGTGTGAGAAGAAGAAGTGGGTGAGAGGACATTCCAGGTGTCAGGAACACAGGGAGGAGCCTTCCCCTCAGGAATGTCACCTTCTCAGCAGCTGACACCCAGACACTGAAAAAAACTGCTCACTTACATTAATCTCTTGCATTAATGTGTTTTGCTGGGCAGTAAAACAGAAACCAGGATCTCACTGAAACCTTTCAGCCATTGGCCGAGCATACAATCATTTTTCTCAACATGATTAAAGTGTCTTAGTCTGAGTGGTACATGAAATACATTCCATGCATTAGACGCCATTAAGGATGTTAGTTTAGGTGACCAGACAGAAACCTATAACTGTGGCCAATGTTATTCATTTCTCCTTGCTGCTGAATGGGTGCTGCCTGTGACGCATCTCTGGCTGGCATAATCTTCCCCCCATGTGTCACATTCCCCTATGACTCCCACATAAAGGCAGGCACATTTGCAGACGTCCATCTTATCTTTATTTAAACAGAGAACAAAAGGCATGTTTTTTGAACCTGTGTGTATGCCTACTGTGAAATTACCACATCAAATGTCACGTGCTAACATGGTTGCAGCTATGAATCCGCTGGGTTTATTTTAGGGAAAATTAATTTTTAAGAAGCTTCCCAATAGAAACCTTGACAAGTCTTTTTTGCACATTGTGCAATACGGAGTTAGTTTACTCTAGGAGTTCTTCCTGTCTCAAGTAACACCTAAACGCAAAGCATCCCTTTAGCTAATGTGAAAGATGCCGGGCCAAGCACTGAAGTAGTGCAGGGGAAGAGTCGTCATCAAACTACTATGTTTGAGTGCAACAAAGGCAAGCCCGTCAGTACAGCTATATCAGCCAAACGAACAAATCTCACTCAGTGGATTGCCACCAGCTGCTGGCCCATCAGCGTGGTTGAAGATGATGGGCACGAGCTTGTTCTCCAGGGGGCCACAGGAGATGCAAAAGAAGAGAAGATGGTAGAGGCAAGGTGTGTAGCACTGACTGGGGACCACTGGACATGCTTAACTTAAACAGTTAGTAAACACAAGTAACTCTTATTAAACATAATTTATTTTCATCTAAAATGATCATAGCAGATTTTGATGCATTTTGGAAACAGGAGATGAGCCCCTGGACTAATGCGCCACCTGGCTTGAGAAACCCATTGTCAAAGACTTACTTTTAGCCATAATTTGGGTAGCACACATTTTCTGGATGCCTTCGGCAGAAATAAAATGAGCCATTTTAATCTATTTTAATCTAGATGAATTCCAAGATTACAGTGAGATTAATCTAAATTTAAAAAAATAACCTATGCCCACCACTTATTTTTATTATTGTTTTGCCATTTCAGGCATTTCTTTCACTATACACTATTTTGGTTTTTCACTATTCACAAGTGCTCTTGGAACACTGCAAAAAAATTTTTAAGGGAACACAAAAAGTAGAGATCCTAGATCCGATTGAAAGAAATATTCTTATTAAATACTTTGTTCTTAACATAGTTGAACGTGCGGACAACAAAGTCACACAAAAATGATAAATGGAAATCAAATTTGTTAACCCATGGATGTCTGGATTTGGAGTCATACTCAAATTTAAAGTGGAAAAACACTACAGGCCAATCCAACTTTGATGTATGATGTATGAATGTCCTTAAAACAAGTCAAAATGAGGCCAAGTAGTGTGTGTGGTTTCCACGTGCCTGTATGACCTCCCTACAATGCTTGGGCACACTCCTCATGAGGTGACAGATGGTCTACTGAGGGATCTCCTCTGGAGGGGAGGATTTTGCAAGCAACAGAACATTCTCCACAGCATCTCCAAACTCTATCATATCTGTCAAAAGTGCTCAGTGTGCCGAGTGCGCCAGTGGAGAATTTGTCAATCTTGGTGCTCTCTGGCAAATGCCAAATGTCCTACATGATGTTGGGCTGTAAGCACAACCCTCACCTGTGGACATCAAGCCCTCATACCCCCCTCATGGAGTCTGTTTCTGACCGTTCAAGCAGACACATACACATTTGTGGCCAGCTGGAGGTCATTTTGCAGGGCTCTGGCAGTGTTCTTCCTTGCACAAAGGCGGAGGTAGCAGTCCTGCTGCTGGGTTGTTGCCCTCCTATTGCCTCCTCCATGTCTCCTGGTAGCACCTCCATGCTCTGGACATTAAGCTGATAGACACAGCAAACCTTGCAAAAGCTCGCATTGATGTGCAATCCTGTATTAGCTGCACTACCTGAGCCTCTTGTGTGGGTTGAAGACTCCGTCTCATGCTACCGCAAGAGAAAGCACTGCCAGTATTTAAAAATGACCAAAACATCAGCCAGAAAGCTGATGTTTGTCACCACATGCAGAACCACTCCTCTGTTGGGGATGCCTTGCTTATTGCCTATAATTTCCAGCTGCTGTCTATTCCATTTGCACAACAGCATGTGAAATTGATTGTCAATCAGTTTTGTTTCCGAAGAGGACAGTTTGATTTGACAAAAGTGTGATTGACTTGGAGGTGCATTGTGGTGTTTAAGGGTATATATTTGGGGTGTCAAATTTTGATCATTTCAGAAAAAAATTAATGCATTATTAAAAACACTGATTGAAAAAGCAGTGGACCGAATTAAAGTTACATGATGCGATCAAAGGATAAGATTTATTTAATACAGGATTCCTTGTGTCCTGTTTTCCAGTAAAATACATTTATCTTTGCAATTATGATTTCACTGTAGTCCATTGTTACTTTATGTATTTAACTATTTGATCTAAAACATCATGGTGATCAGCAGGTTAACTGACACCCGATAGGATTTGATCCTGATGGATTTCAATGATATTTACTATCCACAGTAAAAAGGCAGTGCTGTTCTTGTTAAGCCCATAGAGTAAATATTACCTGAGAAAATAGGCTCAAGCACAAATACCTCTCTCTTTCACTCATATTCAAAAATAATTTACCACCCACAATAGACATGGCCCAAAAAGGTCAACACACATGCAGTTAAATCTTCCAGCATGCCAAAAAAAAGTGAGTCGTGCTTGTTATTCTATGAGTGCCTCATGGGTGAACTGTAGTGTAACAGCTGACTCACCGGTCTCTGGTTTGACTAACTGATTTAAAGCAAGACGAAATACACCTGTGAACAATCACCTCCAGTTTCACAGACGTTGTTATTTCAATGAGTCACAAGTCTCTGCATTGTTCACTCTGTTTGACACAAGTTTATTATAAACTTTGTCCAAGATAATCCATCACTGCCTGTCTAATCCAGGTACTGCTTTCCTTTAATATGAATACAGTTGACCTGAAGATGAATTACAGTGGGCAAAGCATACAACTTCACATTTCTGTCTGGTCAGTACTGTTTGACAAATTATGCAGGTTCTGCATATTTCCATGTTCTTGCTTTGATCCAGAATCGCCGGACACAATTAAAAGGCTACAATAATTTTGGATTTAACAATTTTTGTAATTGAGTGATGAAGTTTTGTTTAAACAAATGCAGTTCTGAAATTGCTCACTGAACCAAAATCTCACCATGCTCAACATTCCTGAACATAGACGTCTCCAGAGTCTCAAAATAACTGCTTCAGCTTTCCTTCCTACCAGCAGAGTCTGGTGACAGAGCGACAACATCTGCAGATTCTGCCTCAGACAACTAATTTTGGAGCATTTGAGATAAGAGAAGAAAAGACTGAGGAGAGAAGAAAATTCATTCTTAGACTGCAGCCAAATGAATGAAACTCAAGTCCTAATACCTTATTAGGGCTGCACAATAAATCAATGGCATGAAACTGACAAGTGGACTAATAATGGATACATTAAATACGGCTAAAAATGTGCTAACTGATTTTATACTGCAATGGCCCGGCATAATTTGATATAACCTACACTAATAGTTCATGACATTTGTACCTGCAATTTGCAAATGGGCTCATAAATAACAACTCTGACAGGGTGACCTGTGCAAACTTAATTTGTGGCAGTAAAATCACCTGATGTGTTGGACTTAATATGTAGACCTACTAGACAGCAAGGGCTTTTTTGACAGATAGGCAAAATGATTACATGTTTCTGCATGACATTTATGCTGTGTTCATTACCTAGTGAAAACTGTAGGGTCTACCACCTTCATATGGGAAACATTAATTTGAAACTCCAAGTAAAATCTTCCCAAAATATGCTATTACACAAAGCCATTTCAACAGGGCAGTGCCCATAAAACAAAAATGAACAGTATGTTTAAAAATGTTATGTAATTTGTACAGGTTTTAAAATAGGCTTTTGAGTGTCTTGTTTTAATGCTGCTACACAGAGGGGAATTAAGGTTTAGCCATTCTCTCCGTGATTTTTGACCAAACAGTGTGCTTTCTTGTCATTTTTGGTACAGTTTACTTATTAATATGCCATTGCCCAGACATTTTTCAAATAAATAAAGCATGCACCAAATGATTCTTCAAAGCTTGCATTTTTAGAGCGTCTTATACATACACATCTGCTAACCAAGCATTAGTGTACACGTGCTCCCCATTTTTCTGATAAATTCCTAATAGACATGCATTAGAAATAGATTGATATACAGTGGAGAAAATAATTATTTTGTATGTTTGTCCAATGACAAAGAAATGAAAAATCTCAGAACAGTATCATTTTAATAGCAGGTTCATTTTACTGATTTGCATTTCTAACAAAAAAAGACTTAATACTAAGTGGCAAAACCCTTGTTTGCAAGCATTAACTAACTCCTCTAATGTAGTTCTAGGATGATTTCTCACCTTTTCTTAGGATCATTGATACCCCACGAGGTGAGATCTCGCGTGGAGCCGCAGACCGAGTTTGATTGATTGTCATTTTGTGCTCCTTCAATTTTCAAACAATTGCCCCAACAGTTGTCACCTTCTCTCCCAGCTCCTTGCTAATGGTTTTGTAGCCCATTCCAGCCTTGTGCAGGTCTACAATTTTGTCTCTGACATACTTGGACAGCTCTTTGGTCTATCTCATGTTGGAGAGGTTGGAGTCTGCTTGATTGATTGATTCTGTGGACAGGTGTGTTTTATACAGGTGACTAGTTAATACAGGTGTCTTTAATGAGGGTGACTAATTGAGTAGGAGTGTCTAACCACTCTGTGCGAGTGCCCAATATTACAAAATCGGCGCGGGGTCAAATAATTATTTCCTCCACTGTATGTAAATGACAGAAAAACAGTTTATCAATTTATATTGGATAAAGAGAGGTTGGGAAGTATAAATAATTTCAGCATTAGAGACAGAACAAAAATACACCCATGTGATACAAAGTGGGACACATTGGCACGCTGTAACTGAGAAATGCTACACAAGTTTAAAAAATGTACAACTTTTTTCAATTCTAATATCTGAATTAGGGTATGCAGAGCTGATGTGTGATATTGATGACTAGAATTTAGCTTGATAAATCAAAAAGAATGGAAGAAAGAAAAAAAGAAGAGTGTCAGCAGCACCAAGTTCCTTGCTGTACACATCTCTGAAACCCTCAACTGGACCATCAACACCAACTCTGCCGCAATGAAAGCACAACGTCGCTTTCGCTCCCTCAGCAGACTACAACACACCCGTCTACCACCACCTGTCCTCACCCCCTTCTACAATAGAAGTATTAAAAGAGTGCTGGCCAGCTGCATCACTGTGTTTGGGAACTGCACAGCAAAAGAGTGGAAGTCCCTATAATGCATGGTTATAGCTAAGAAGATCTTCGGGATCTCCCTCCACTCAACGCAGGATATCTTCAAGACTCTCTGTCTGTGCAGAGCCTCTGTAGGGTCCCACTCTCCCAAACACTGACACCCTGTCATCACGTAGAAGGTTCCGCAGCATCAGGACAAACAAATCCAGGTTTGCCAACAGCTTCTTTCTCATGTCCGAGCCCAGTCCTTAATTTTCGTCCCGAGCTTGATTTAAACTCGGCATTTTTTAAATACATGGGCCATTTCAATGCTTGATCACGGCCCGGCACGGCCCGAGGATATTGGCAGGAAATATCGTCCCGACCCGACCCACAGACCAGGTCGGCCTCGAGCCGGGTTCGGGCAGAGAATCTAAACTGTACTTGTAAACAGACCAGGCGCCTTATCTCAAATTACAACATGAGATACATGCAGCTTAAAATCCGGTTTGCTTGTAAAAGTACAATATAGGTTTTTAATCATGTGTGCATGTGGCTTTTAATCATGTGCGCAATGTAGTCCGGAATTTATGGTAACTTTTTGGCCACAACCATAAATGCAACACTTGGAGAGGAGTTAACAAGGCCTATGATGAAAGGTACACCATTCCTGCTGCTAAACACAGCAGTGAATCACTGCAGTTTTGTGGAAGTGTGAGTTACAAAGGCTCAGGTAATTTGGTCAGAATTGATGGCAAGATGCATGCAGTTAGTTAACAAAAAATGTTGGAGGAAAATTTGCACTCATCAGCCCAGCAGTTGCGCATGTGAGGTACTTGGATATTCCAACATGACAACGATCCAAAACACAAGGGCAAGTCAACCTGTCATTGGCTACAGGAACATAAAGTGAAGGTTCTGGAGTGGCCATCTCAGTCTCCTGACCTCAATATCATTGAACATCTCTGGGGAGACCTCAAATATGCAGTTCATGCAACTGGTGCTTTCTGCCAGGAAGAATGGGCTTTACTGTCTGAGAAGATAAAGAGCCTCATCCACATCTACCACCAAAGAATTAAAGTTGTCATTGTCATATTAAGGACTGGGGTATGTAAACTTTTGATCAGGGTGATCTGGGTAGTTTGTGTTGTGATTTTGACTTAAAAAGAGTAAACTAAGATGTTTGGCAATAAATGGCTTCAGCCGATCATGTGGTAGTTTCCCCAGATTGTGTGGATTCTCTAGGTGTCAGAACTTTCTTGCTGACCTATTTTGGGTCACAGACCCAAAATTATTGTTATTTAAAAAATGTATAATAACCATTACGGGAGTTCTAAAAATGATGTAACATGCAAATGCCTATATAAATAAGAAGCACCCAAATGTATTTTATTGTTGGTCTTAGAAACAAACGTAAAAAACACAAGAACTGATTCTCCTACCACAAGTGGGTAAAAAAACGCAGAGGGAGGAGGTCAGGAGAGTGGCCAAGCAGCGGTGCACTGAGCGAACGAGCACTAAATGGCAAGCGTGAAGGATAGCAAACACTGGTTTTATACTGGGTTTATACAGTTTTACACTGTTTTTATTTGTTGAAATAAGGTTACTAATAAATTCTGGGTTTTAGGGGTTATGTGGAGAGTTTGCCAAAAGTGCTGATAACATCTAACTGTCTTATGAATGACTGTAAAGCAAGCATCGCTCAGTTAGCTGCACTAGCCATTCTGCAAGCAAGAAGATCAGTATTTGTTGGCAATTCCAAGTAACACTGTTGTTTTCTAGCTTACTGTTGAAGAAGCTCTTGACTTTCAGGTAGCCCACACTCAGACGCAAGACAGAGAGTTTGTCGAGGCGAGAGCGCACGTCCTCAGGGAAGGGCAGCATGTTGGTTAGCCGGTCCAGTTCCCCATTCAGGCGATCCCGGTGCCTCTTTGATGGGTTGGACTTGGTAACATCAACAGGCGGTCTCCTGACAAGACAAAAGTAAGCATATTGAATGAAACTTTTATTTTAAGAAATGTGATCAGATCGGTTGCTCTTCTGCTGTATGGGTGGAAGAGAAAAAATGGGCTCTCTTGGCAGTTACCCTTCTGTGGTCACAGCATTTACAACTGGGGAATACAGCCAAAGACAGATGTCAATGAAAGAAACAGTAAACCTCCTCTGTTCCATTTCCCCAAAAAAACAAGCAAAAGCAGAGCCACCCCGGTAGACTTCTGCCACTACTACACTGCAAAAAATGATATCTTAGCATGCAAAAATATCTTAAGTCTACTTGATATATCTATTTCAATCTGTTTCTCATTATGAGATTGTTTTAAAAAAATCCACAGGCCAGAGGTCTGTGCTCATCCTCTTTTTTACAAAAATAATGTGTGTAATAATATACTGTAAGTGAATTTTTATGGGTGTATAGGTTTTTTTCACATTTCATCAGAATAACCCCACTTGCCTTTATCGCAGTAGCACCGATTAACCACATCCTTTTCAAAAAAGATCTGCAGACTAATGAGGCCAAGTCATACTGTACTTCTCTAAATATTTAGCTTTTCTCTGCAATTGATATAATTTTGGCAGATTATAATAATGCTTAGGATCATTATTCTTCTAAAGAATGAAACTTTGTCCAGCGATATACAAACCTGAAAGAAAAAAAGGTGATACTCTTCTTTTTTCATGATTAAAACAAATTGAATGTCAGTCACTAAAGACAGACCTGATATGTCTCTTCAAATCCAACAGCTTGAGCCTTTCTGGCAAAATAATGTGTTAGTACAGAGTATAAAATGTTGAACACAGTCAGTTACAATTGTTTTCAGTATTTCTAATGTTTTCTTGTAATAAAATAAAAAGACCTGGGCTCTAGATGGCGACTAAAATGGTCATCAATTCAACTAGCTTTTTATTTTACGATATTGTTTTTCTTTTTTTCATTTCGCCGATCAAAGACAACCATCTCTCATAACCAAGAGAAAGTTCAAGAAAAGTGACATCTTATTATGTATACACATGGGCTTATGGAATGATTTCTGAAACTCTCAATCCTTTTCTCTCTTACACACACTATGTGTTTAGAGTGTTCTCACTATAGTGGCTCAGTATTAAATATACCCACGACTGGATCTAAAATTTCGGGAACAAAACTGCCTTCCACAGCACTAAGAGTGTTTAGTCATGGAGTGTAGTGCAGCCTTAGTTCATGGAAGACTGACACAACTAAAGACAAGAGCATAAAATTATGGTCAATTCTAAACTGTGGCCCGAACAAACTAATCAATCAAAGATTCACTGACTGCTTGCCCTGATGTTGACTGTCGGATAACATGTTCTGCTACTTTAACCACCTTGAATATCCACTCAGAAGGTATCATTAAACCTCCACTGTGTTTTAATGACACCAAGTGGTACCTTTAGCCATATGATGTTGGCTGTTCTGGACTTTCAGGAAGTTCAAGAAACTTTCTAAAAGTCCAGACGAATGTTTAGGCAGCTCAAAATCCCATCCTAAAATTCCAGCCGAGGTTTTAGACACAGGTCTCAAAAACAGGACGTGTCCAGGAAAAAGAGGATGTCACCCTACCCTTCTCTCTGTCTGACTACAAGAATCATTTTGCAAAATCCTCAGATTTTGGCGAATTTATATGAAGGAGAAAAAACGTATTTCCAGTTTTAAAATGCATTGTAACGTGCCTTACTGACATTTGTACCGGGTAAAATATTACCAATTTGTGTTCTGTAATGCCTTATATTACCGCATTACAGCAAAAAGCAGTGCATTACAGCAATTAGTTATTTTTGTATCGCGTTACTCGCAACACTGTCTGTTACCACACTACTATGGAACATCTCAATAAACCTTTCTCAAAATGTGTCAAATAAAACCCTTGTAAGGCTGGACAATTGTTTTGATCATATTTGGCCATTATAAAATCCTGAATTATAGTGCTTAGGTTTAGCCAAATCGTTGTTTGGAGGCTGTTTTGAACACAGGGAAGCATCGCTTAGCTAATGTTAAGATTTATAAACTGAGACGGACATCTTTTGAAAATCCCCAGAGTTTTAGAAAAGTTACCTAAAAAGCTAACAACAATCTTAAGTATTAGTGCATACATTTAGCCAAATGAAAACAGGATAGCATAGTTTGAAAGCTTAGCCTGGCTTAGCTAAGGTTATAAAATACTGAATTTTAAAATGGCCAAATATATTCAAAGCCATTGTTCTGCCTTACCTATGAAATGTAATCCCTCAGGATCTGGTTTGGAGCATACAGCCCCATGCAGAACATGTGTGAGTCATCTTTATCCACTACTCCAGTGGTCAGTCTAGTAAAATTCTATGTCTGTGGTCAGTCTAGTAATATTCTATGTCTGTGGTCAGTCTAGTAATATTCTATGTCTACGCTAAAACTCTTGGTTTTCCCAAATTTAGTCAAAGACTTGTTCATGACTGACTCATCTCTATTGAGAGCAGTGTTGACAGATATATAAAATATATGAAAAATAGACAATAACTATACAAGAAATTGTGTTTTACTTTGGCATCAATTTAGTCCATGTCGTGATTTCTTGTTTCGCTTTAATTAGCTGAGAGCTTATTTTTTATTCATATCACATTTGAAAAAGATTATGGCTCCTAAAAAATAATTTGGCC
Source organism: Rhabdalestes septentrionalis (assembly GCA_037832545.1). Taxonomy (NCBI): domain Eukaryota; kingdom Metazoa; phylum Chordata; class Actinopteri; order Characiformes; family Alestidae; genus Rhabdalestes; species Rhabdalestes septentrionalis. The sequence continues at coordinate 3,935,088 of JBBMFX010000002.1, read as the reverse complement.
CAAACTACATTCACATACATTTGTCTCAATAAAAGTTTGTCCTCATAAGCCGCAAAATAACAAGCAACAAAGACTTTTTTTCAGCATTTTTTTGGAGAGCAACGTTTTATAACAGCAAGAATCTGACCTAAAGTATGTCAAATTATGTCAAATGACAGGTGAAACTATGTTGGCCCACATAAAAAATGCAAAAAAGGAAAAGAAGGGGGGACGTCCTCTTTATATCAGATTACAGCCCGCGCTCCCCTCCCTGTGGAGAGCATTGCGTGAGAGCAGAGCAGCTCACACAGAACTGGATGGAGATAGACTGTTTTTAAAAGCAGAGCCAAAAGAGAGAGAGAGAGAGAGAGAGAGAGAGAGAGAGAGAGAGAGAGAGAGAGAGAGAGAGAGAGAGAGAGAG
>JBBMFX010000002.1:3919912-3934588 GCA_037832545.1 Rhabdalestes septentrionalis | reverse complement strand
TTTAGGGCGGCGATCGGACTCACCGGAATACTAGGGGTCCCGGAACTATAAATAGACCCAAAGTACATTCCTCCGGTGCGAAGTATTCTTGCCTAGTCTGGTTTACCGAGCGTTCTCCTACTCCTGTCTCTGTCTCGTTTGCCCGTTCTTCCCTGGACCGTTTCTGACTCTTTGGATTACCCCTCTTGGATTCTGGACTTTGTTTTGGTTGCTTGTGGACTTATCTCTGGTTTTTGGACTTTCTGCATGGACTTTGGTTTTCTGATTTTTGTGGATCTTTTGCACTTTTTCTCATTAAAGGTTCGCATTTATTCTGCGTTTGGGCCCTTTCCTTGTCGTTACATATATTAAGCACTCCTGGAAAGTGTAGGTACCAGTCAACAACAGGACACATCACTGATTGGACGACCACACCGAAAGTTACTCTGCATGTGGTGCATTTTTTTCCAAACATTAACATCACCGTGACCCAAACGTAGCTATCGCTATTCAAGAATATTTTGATTCAGGACATACTACATATGTTCACCTCACCTTTGAATACCTCTGTGCCCCACCAATCTCCATGAAACTTCACAGTTAGATGAGACCTTTCCAAAGACCACTCGCTTTCTACAACCACCCAGGCGAGCCGAGTTATAAAAACTTGATCATGTGTCCCTATACTAAATAAATTTAGTCTAATAAGTCCCGATCGTGGGGTGGGGGGTGGGGGGTATGATAGTAAACGGGGGTCTTTAGGTCTGATTGAGCCCTGTCTAACTGTGAAGTTTCACGGAGATTGGTGGTTGCCCGCCTAGAAAAGCCGCGAGCACCTTCCATGGGGGACTGAAGTATAATGTCTGGAAAAATGCACCACATGCAGAGTAACTTTCAGTTCCAAAGACAAATCAGTGATATCTCCACTTGCTGACTGGTATCTACCCTTTCTGGGAGTGCTTAATGTAATTGTGCTTCTCAATTTGTTTTTGTGATTCTTCTTTTGTTTTTGTGCTTCTCAATTTAGTTTTTGTGCTTCTCAATATTGTTTTTGTGATTCTCAATTTGATTTTATGTTCCTTAATTTTATTTTTTGATTCCCCATTTGTTTTTGTGCTTTTCAGTATTGTTGTTGTGCTTCTCAATTTGTTGTGTTTCTACACTTGTTGTTGTGTTTAGTAATTTGTGGGTAGGATTTGCCTCAGGGCCACCGCAGTGGAAGTAGCAATTCACATTACAACACAATAATAGGACTTACAACATATAATACACCATTAAACATGAGGTAGTAAGTGACATATTGTAGTAGTAGCCCAGTAGTAGTATAAAATATCACTTTAGTTAAAGATATTACTTACATTACCTGAAATCAATTCAGAAAACATAGGAGACAGTTCAGTAAAGTTTGTTGAAACTGTCAAGAACATATTTTTGGTGACTGAAGTGTTGGTTTGAAATTTTTGCACATGCTGGCATGTTGAGTGTCTTTCTTGTCATTGCACAGATGTTTAACCCAGTTACTGCACAACATACTTGAATTTAGCTGCAGTATTGGCCACTATGGGGCTTATGGCAAAGAGTTAAATTACATTTAGAGGGAAATGTTTTCTTCCACAAAGTAGTGTTTTTGGAATCAGAGGACATTAAAGACTCTATAATAGTCCTAATACATTACTGAGTTACAGAGATTGCAGGGTTGTAAGGAGTCAGTAATCATTAATGATGTTAACAGAGGTGGTGTTATTACTATTAACTCCTTGGCTCACAATTCCATCACTGTCAGTCATAGAAACGAGGTTCTCTCCTGTAAACTTTGTTGTCTTGACCTCGTATACCCTCTTCTCCACTATCTATCTGCACGTCTTTATGTTCTGGAGCTTTCGTCCTTTGTTTCACCAATAGCAAGGCTGTCACTCTGCCCATCATTCAATATTCTAGCGCTCTCTGTCCGTGACCCTGCATAACGTTCGCACGCCGATTGCTTGTCACATTGAATTTCACAATCCCCCAGTCCACCATCTGATAGGCTGTGAACAAAGGGAGTTTCTAATGATACACACTTCCCCAGCATCATCAATCTTGATTGCAGTGCTGGCTGGAGTGACACGTTAGGGTTCGAGAAGGTAGCAGGTGCAGACGCGAGCATAAACATGCAAATTGCCTCACCGGAACCCGTCACCCTCTACGAGTCATTTTATGTGTTTATTTTGTTGTTGCTTTTGTTTTGTGAGAATGACATGGTGGGATGGGGACAAGTGACCTTCAGAGTTATTTCTCTCTCTCTTCCATACACAAGACTGAACGGAGCAAAGGCCTTCCGTCTGTAAATTAATTAACTGAACATGAAACTGATGGGAGATGATTCTGCCCGAGCCACATCTTCTGCACCATTTAACTGTATAATCTTTCCAAAATCTGACCTTGCTAATGTCATTGACGTCTTTCGTCTTGCCAGAGGGAATGAAAATGCATGGAAGTGTCTTGGGTTTTTAATCTTTTTATTTTTTACACCAGTTAGTTTCACTTTTTAAAGAGAAAGTTTCCAGTTTGCTTTCATGTAACCCTCTTTTAGACACTGACCCTAATGATTGTTTAATGTCTCTAAATAAATACTTAACACCATTTGTTTGCTTCATATTAAATGATTTCTCTTAATTTAATGGGGACAAACTGTTCACACAAAATGAAAATGGTGATGTTTTCAATTTGGTGTTGGTGTTCTTTGGGGTCAGTTTGACTCTTTTATCTGTTTTTTAGGAAATATCAACATTTTACACACATTGATTTTCATCGTTTTGGATTATACTGGGGTAAATATGGTGTAATATGTGATTTTTACATATTTTCCTGCTTTAGAGCCATAGTTGGACATAATCTGACCAGTAGGAGAACCACTGAAATTTCCCATGGGAAGGGGTGGGGTGCATTTTTCCACATGAACTTTGATCATTCTGGCTGTGGGGTTTTATTTAAAGCTCTTTTTAGGCTGTCAACAAAGAAACATAATGTACTGACACAAACAATTAAAATTTTTTAAACTATTTTCAGCAGGTCTTCTGTGGGTTCAAACTGACCCCAAAAATAAAGGATGAAAAATGTTTTTGTCTGACAAAAATTGCATGCTAAAATCACCATAGAATCTTCCCTTTCACAGCCATCCACACTTCTCTGAGGTGCTTTTATGATGAAAAAAATAATTGTTTGTAAATATAAGTGTACAATAAAAGAAATAGGAACAAATGTTGTACCGAAACTAGTTGACATCCATCCATTTTCTACCCCTTTTTCCCACACTCGGGTTCGGAGCTTATCCCAGCTCCTACGGGCAAAGGTGGGGTTCACCCTGGACAGTCGCCAGCACATTGCAGGGCCAAACACTCACACACATTCAAACTCACAGTCACACCTAGGGGCAATTTTGTGTGCCCATGTTTTTTGGCAGTGGGAGGAAACCGGAGTTCCCTGGAGGAAACCCATTAGGTCACAGAGAGAACATGCAAACTCCACACAGAAAGACCCTGTGCCCAACCCAGAAGTCAAACCCAGGATCTTCTTGCTGTGAAGCAAGCCTCTTGTGCCCTGCGCCACCATACTGCCCCTACAATACATCTAAATAAAGCAATTTCAATCACTCAGGGTGGCTTAACACATATGTTGTGCTAAACACTCTGTGATTGGTTGATTTGTTTCTAATTTCTAAGTTTTTGAGCTGTAAGTCTTTTTTTAGCATTCCTATAGGATATACACTGCTGATTTTTGGCTATTGGACTAAAGCGTCACCTAGTGGATTTATTAGTCGACTCTAAATAAGCACTATTTCACATTCGATTTTTACGAATGAAAACATTCATGAGTCCTGTGAGTATGAAATGGACAGCAATGTAATTGAATGAGTGTTACAGGCAATAAACAATGAGAAAGCCTGCAGAGAAAGAATGGCAAAGAGATGCACACAATGTGTGCGCACCAGACCGAGGAAATAGAGGAGCTGCTTGGTGAGCACAAGCAAATAAGGGCCTTCATAATGTTCATAATGTTTATGATGTTAGATCTACTCACCAGGGCCATTTCTTCACATTTCATATCAGCTGCCAGTTTGTCGTGAAACATTTCTCCAAATCTCATGGTAGAATAGCATGATCTCTATGTTTCCCATTCCCATATTGATCCACAATTTGCTACAATTCTCAAGTGTGCAGGAAAGCACAAACAAGTCCAATCCAGTTTCTGAGTGTTGGAGTTTCATAATGATGAGGATGTGAAAATCGGAGAGATTCTCGTACCCAAAACTGTGCAGCCTTAATAAAAAATACAGAACTAAAGACTGATGTGAGGTATGCAATGCAACCTGTTTTAGAACAATATGTAACAATATTTGACCCATTGTAGTATTTAGAATCCTCTAGTATCATCATATGTTATATTGATTTTTTCATTCATCATTTGTCAGATGCTGACTGGGTATTAAGTAGTAGATCGACCTCATGACAAAAAATTATGGTCGTTTGTTTGGCACTGGAGCTAGAAAAGAGTAAATACGTGTCCAAATTTGATGGACTTTAACTGCTGTTTTCAGATTTGTTGAATTTTGAATGTTGCATCTAAAAATGTGTGAGCTTGGGCTTGGGTCCAGTTTTTGATAGATTGTACCCTGCATTTGGGATGTGGTTTGTTTGATAAACATTTGTAAAAGCAGAATTTTAGCTTTAATTTGGAAAAGGATTATTTTGATACATCATATTACTCATCTATGATCTAGCTATTATAATTAGAAATAGCATTAGAAAAATATAGTTTTATTCTACTGTTTATTAATGAGCTGGTTCTGGCTATTTTGAGACAGAATTTTTCCAGGCTCTCAGTTTCTGACTTGACAATAGAGGTTTGTTTCAGGCTTGAATGTTGGAAGGTAGCCTTGGTGAAATATTATCTGGTTATGTTTCGATGAGTGTTTCATGCAAAGCAAATCATAGCAATACAAATAGCATGCAGCAAACACTTTTGAATAAAAGACAATGGAGTTGGTTTAAAGTAGTTATCCACCTGCTCATTGTATAGGATGGTATTCCCTTTTACCCCATTGCTAAGCACAATACCAGCCAACTTGCATAAGCTAATGCAACAAAATTGGCAGTTAGTTGTCTCCTCCAAAAGCGTTGAACCATCTTGTGGCATTTCTGAGGCTGGCAGCATTTCGAGAAGATACCATGACTTGGAGAAAGTACAAGATAGACTTTGAGGTTTTCATGCACTTAGGGGAGTATTAGGATTGGAACAGAATTTTTGGCCCAGCCAGTGCTGAAATAGGATTGTTCCAGTCAAAGCAATACTTTGGGTAGTTTGCTGGGTCACTCTGACAGAAACTTGTTGGACTGTATTTAGGTGCAGCAGAAACAGATGCCAGCCTATCATGTGACTGGAAAGTCTTACCTGACAAAATTGGGGATGAAATTAGGGAAAAATAAATACCCAATCCAAATAGAATAAGAATAAAAATAAGAGAGAACTTTATTTATCCTGAGGGAAATTATTTTGTTATATACATGCTCAATACACTTTCTTGTTTGCTGCTTTCAGTTGAAACACATTCATGGGATAGGGAAGGAAACATGTTGAAGCATCTGAAGCATATCTATGGTTGAGTTTGCTGTTACAAACTGAATGGTAAAATATCTATGCCTCTTAAAATGTTTACATATATACTTGAACTAGAATGTCCAAGTCAGATTATTTTCACCAGAATTACTTTAGTGGGCATTTGACTGTGCAAGAGTGTTTGATGATGCATTCAGAAGCACTGATCAAGCTTTCAAAAGGATGAATCAAGTGCTGTTGCTGGTATGATAATGGCTTCTTTGATTACTTCGTTGGATTTAGTTCAACGAGGTCAACAATGAACCCTGACCGCAGATGAGGAAAACGTGTTACTCTTTATGATGAGTAAATGGCAGAAATTGACTGGCTTTATACATTTGTACATTTGGCAGACCCTCTTAGACCAAGAGTAAATTCTAAATGTAATCATATTAAGAAAAGAACGAATGAAGCATGATGTGCCTACCCAGGCAGGGAATTGAATCCCAATCTGCTGCATGAGGGGCTGCAGTGCTGCACCACCTGCTACAATCTGCCTGAAGATAATACATGTTCACTTCTACGGGAAGGGACATAGCAACTCCAAAAATGAATTCATAGTAAATCTTTACTGAACGCTAGGATTCGTTGGGCTACATAACACATGAGCCTTTCACGACAATGGACATATAGCACCCTGCAAACATCCTGGCCTTTATTTTTTGCTTTGAATCAAATTGTTGGTGCATAAAACTATTATATGCCTGTTAAAATCTATTTTGTTATGCAAGAATAACTCATATGTAGCTCACTCATATGTAGGAAACTGGTCAGATTCAGGGACTGGACTGAAATTGAGAGTCTTTGAATGTCCTTCAGGAAGCCTGGAGAACTGTTCCCTAGCGTTTAAAATACAGAAAAGGTTGGATAATTTGGAAGCAAAATATGAATACATGAGGGGTGGCTCAAGACTTTCAGCAAAGAACTTTTAACCTATCTATTAATTTATATATGCTCATATAAACAAGCATCATTAGTCACTCTCTGATCAAAATTATGTTTCAATTGGCAAAACATGGCAATTGCCATTATGTAGATAGGTGTTTATTAAAGTTTATGTAGTGTAGCATGACCCATAAGGCTCAGACACAGACACTGAGACATTGTATGGTCAACAAAAATCAAGGGAGGTGAGTGAAATAGTGTAGGGAAGGTGCTTGGAAGAGGTTGGTGACATACTGGGAGGTGCTCCGGTTTGTGTAAGTATTGTCGATTAGGGATTCCCAGAGGTAGCCTGTATCCGTGTCGGGAGCCGGGTGAATCCTCTGGGCTGAAGGCTGGCATGAGAAGCAGAGTAAAGCATCACGAGAGGTGAGTGGACTGGGGGGAATGCTCATCACTCCCTTAATCCTCGTCGGCACCCCCTTATATAGGGTGTACCTTTCTTGTTTATGGGAGCTACAGAGTGGCTTTCAGTGTGTCTTGTTATGGCACCCCTCCTTCCACAATATGCTTCTTGCAGGTCCCAAACAGTGGTGCTGGAGGGAACTTGTCTCCTCCAGTGTTTGGCGGTGGCTCGCATTCTCTTCAGCACCCTGGAAGTCTGGGCCCGGTGCCACAGTAGGTCTATGTCAGTTGACATGTGGTTATGTAGATGCCATGTTGCCTTGTGTACACTGACCTGCTGCATTAACTCCTGATTCCAGCCAATGTAACTTGATGTCAAACTCAATGGAAATTTCCCACTTATGGGACTAATAAAGGTTTTTCATATCAACACAATCACTAAGATCACTGGGGTACATACACTCACTTAAAAGATTATTAGGAACACCTGTTCAATTTCTCATTAATGCAATTATCTAATCAACCAATCACATGGCAGTGGCTTCAATGCATTTAGGGGTGTGGTCCTGGTCAAGACAATCACCTGAACTCCAAAATGAATGTCAGAATCGGAAAGTAATTTTGAGCGTGGCGTGATACATGATGCCAGACGGGCCGGTCTGAGTGTTTAACAATCTGCTCAGTTACTGGGATTCTCACGCACATCCATTTCTAGGGTTTACAAAGAATGGTGTGAAAAGGGAAAAACATCCAGCATGCGGCAGTACTGTGGGTGTAAATACCTTGTTGATGCTAGAGGTTAGAGGATAATGGGCCGACTGATTCAAGCTGATAGAAAAGCAACTTTGACTGAAATAAACACTCGTTACAACCGAGGTATGCAGCAAAGCATTTGTGAAGCCACAACATGCACAACCTTGAGGCAGGTGGGCTACAACAGCAGAGGACCCCACTGGGTACCACTCATCTCCTCTACAAATAGGAAAAAGAGGCTACAATTTGCACGAGCTCACCAAAATTGGACAGTTAAAACTTGAAAAATGTTGCCTGGTCTCGATTTCTGTTGAGACATTCAAATGGTAGAGTCAGAATTTGGCGTAAACAGAATGAGAACATGGATCCATCATGCCTTGTTACCACTGTGCAGGCTGCTGATGGTGGTGTAATGGTGTGGGGGATGTTTTCTTGGTACACTTTAGGACCCTTAGTGTCAATTGGGCATCGTTTAAATGCCACGGGCGACCTTGTTTCTGACCATGTCATTCCCTTTATGACCACCATGTACCCATCCTCTGATGGCTACTTCCAGCAGGATAATGCACCATGTCATAAAGCTCGAACCATTTAAAATTGAACATGACAATGAGTTCACTGTACTAAAATGGCCCCCACAGTCACCAGATCACAACCCAATAGAGCATCTTTGGGATGTGGTGGAACGGGAGCTTCATGCCTTGAATGAAATTTGTGGGAGATTTCCCACAAATCTCCATCAACTACAAGATGCGATCGTATCAATATGGGACATTTCTAAAGAATGCTTTCAGCACCTTGTTGAATAAATGCGACGTAGAATTAAGGCAGTTCTGAAGGTGAAAGGGGTTCAAACACCGTATTAGTATGGTATATCTAATAATCCTTTAGGTGAGTGTATTTACATATAAAAAAATTGCTGTCAAGTAGAATCAAAGTTAGTTTTTTTAAGCCCTTCAGATCTTTAAGCCCTTCAGATAATTGACAGGCAGGGAAGACGATCTCCCTGCAGAGGTTTCCTGATAACAACAACACTCTCTGTCCGAAAGTGTCCAGACAGCCCATCTAATTAGTGAATTCAGTTACTTAAAGGTTTCTCATTGACACAAGTGATCAGAAAGTAACCTTAAAGCCATAAACTCATTACTACATGCTGCATGTCAGCCAGTCAATTTAAAAAAATCATATGATACACATTCTTAAGCTGATAAGCTATTCTATTAATTTGATAATAATGTCTTAAGGCCTGCTTAATAATTTAACCATTAGCAGCAATTATTAATAGGGTTATCTCTGGTACTCTCCCTCACTCTCTGGGTCAACCAGAGGAGAACAGGTTCTTTTTTTGAGTTTCGGTTCCTCCAGGAAACATTCTTCCTCCAGAATGTCAGTAGGCACTCTGACCTGAACTCTGTGAAGTCAGAAATATGGGATGAGTACATTTAAATTAGTACTTTATAATTAATGTCTCCAGTAAATTAGTTATTAACTGCAGGCTAATGAGTTAAATGTATCTACCAATCAGGCAATATGAACAAGTGATATTTATCTAAATACACAATGTCCAAACATGGTGGTCCATACAACAAAGGTTAACCTGTAGACAGGGACATGCACAGGAATTTTAAGGGGCCACGGCTCTGACCTAAAAAAAAAGGGCACTTGACCTGAAGTATGTTCAGTACACAGCAGAATGGCATAGCAAGCTGTTTTTTTTTTATATGTTTTGGAAAAGTGCTCTTCAAAAATTTTAATTTTTCATAGAGGAGCAGCTTTAATCAAATAGGGCAGGTGAGTATTTGTCCAGGCAACCTTAGCCCTGCCCTGTGCATGTCCCTGCCTGTAGGGAGTAATGGAAGAATACAGAAGAATACAAAGACCATGTAAAGAGTGATTATTACAATCTGAAAAAGGAATTTTTAACAGGTGTAACTTTTTTTTTTAACATCCAGGCCCTCATAAAGTTGGGTTGTGATTTTAATGTCAATCTTTTCCTGCAGGTTTAAATTGATAGTTACACTGACCCAAAACATAAAGGATGTGATTAAATTTGAACAGTACATGAGAGTCAAAGCACCACATTGAAAAGGGGATCAACTGAGTTGATGCCAAAAATTGTCTGCAGTATATCCATCCTTTAACCCAGAAAGACACCCACACATTCAGTATGGACCTTTTATCCCTTAGATCTCAGAGTGTAATAACAAAATATGATTTCAGCAAATAAAAACAGTATAAACAGTCTAAAACTAATGTGTGTTCTTCTACACACTCGCTGCTCTTTCATTTGGCGTGCCGCTTTATGGCTGCTCTCTGGACACCCAACCCCCCCACCCCCTGGGTTTTCTGCACCTACTTGTGGATGGAGAGTATACTGAAACTTCTCCCAGGTTCAACGATCTTGAAGTTTTTCGCTTTTTGGGTTTCTAAGACCTTAAAAAATATATAATTTTGATTTATTATGGGCATAAGCATGTGACGCCATTTTTAAAACCCCAAGAATGGTTATTCTTATTTCATGATTAAAAAATTATACTACATTATTAAATTTTTTTTAAAAATTAAATTAATTTGCCTCTATGTGACATAGACACACCAAATAAAGCTCAGCATGATATCTGACACCTTGGGATCAATGTAAGCAGGGGCAACTTCTATTTACAGAGTTGTTTTGTCATATAATGACAATTTACCAATTTTTGTGCTTCTGGCAATGTTCCGAGCCACTTACATCTTAATGAAAATTGTTCAGAAAGGGGAATACACAATTGCAACTTATGTGGTAGCTACTATTTACTGTACTATTTAAGAAATACAACATTTTTTGCTGAAGTAAAAGAAGTACTTATAAACGTACAAAAGTACTTATAAACACTTATAAATAATATATATACACAAAAACAAACATCATTTGTGCCTTTCTGAATACCATATTTGGGTTCGTCTCATGTACATAGAGATATGTAGACATATAAACACATAATACAAACATATACACATATACTGATTTGTGTGAAGTGAGTTTCAATAGTAAAGTTTGCATTGAGGAAAGTGAGTGTGTGTCTGTGTGTGTGTGTATGTGTGTGTGCTGAACAGACGCCCTCAGCTCCACTCTTGCCTTTGAGATCAGAATGACAGCTGCAGGTCCCTGAGGAAACAACAGCACTGCCTCAGTGAGGTTCTTGGAAACTGTTACTGAGAGAATACTGAGCACTGAGGCAAGGCGGGTGCGGCCAGGCTCAGGGCTCGCACTGATTACAGATCTGTGGTGCGCTTCATGCTCAGCTAACCTCTCTGGGGATTGTGAGTTCACAGGCACAAATTTTAACATGCAGGAGAACTGGAGCACCACCAGGCTGCTGTGATTTCTCCAACAAACCATCAATTTAGAAAACATTAATTAAGTTGGAATGTTTTGAATTCTTTAAATGATTCTGACACCGGACGTCACAATCACCTGCACTCAGAGGCGGGAGGTTTGAAAGTAGTCAATCCGAGAATATTTTTTAGTTCTCCTTGCTGCTGATGGGCTTCTGCCCTGTGATGCATCTGTGGCAGCTGCAGTCCAGAATTTCCCCATGTAGCTATCTCAAGAGTTCTCGTTTTTTTTCATTTTGTTCTTCTAAAATCACTTTATTTTTATTACAGTAAATTAAATGAATTTTAACTGTATTTACTCCTAAACCAAAGAAAATGCCAGTGCAAGAATATGCATGAACTACAGTGCAATATATATATGGGTAATATCTGTACTTCACATTCAAGCACTGCGAGAGATTCAGTGTACACTGTACAGTGTGAATACTGGTTTGCTATTACATTTTATTTAAGGTTAATGTATAAAACTGAGTTTAAAATCAGATGTTGTGGGAGCATATTTAGTGGTATATTTAGGGTTTATGTCCTATTGCCGTAGATCACATGTCTGATTTCCAACCTATACTTCTAGACCAAGATCCAAAATTGCCAGTATCTTCAGGAAAATCGATCAACCTTTGAGATCCCATCTGCTGTAGCCCATGGTCTCATGTGTACGGTCCATTGCCGCCTTCCACGTGGCTGAGCTGCTCCAACAGACGTGTGGGCATGGCTCCCTTGAGAGGCACTGACAGCCTGTCAGTTAGGGCAGCTGCTCCTGCAGCACCTGAAAATCAATTGTAAAAACTAAGGCAACATGTCACTCCTCGGTTTGATGGCTAACCCGTTTCCATTTCTGCTCACCTGTGCAATCATACACAGCGTTTTCCTCGAAAGAAGCATGGAAAAGGGTCTGGCTCGCTGTCATGACACATTTTACTTCACAACCACAGAGCCTGGTGGTTATAAAAATCATGTTATAAATCTACTTATCCATATACTTCTGTTTGGCAATATTGTAACTACTGATTAGTACTTTGTGTACTTATATTATTCTTTCCCAGGTTTTTCTTTTCAAAGGTGTTAATTAAATGTATCATTTCTGCCCTCCACCCAAGCCTCACACACCCCTTCCACTCACTCCCATCCGCACACAAACTTTGTGCCCTTATCCAATAAAAAATTGCATACAGTACAGTACAGTAGTGCAGCCCAAGTGCCTAGAAAGATCTGCAAGGGTTCCCTAAGGTTGCACTTACAGTAATATTGTCATGATGGAAGGGTTTCTACACCAGTTACTTCCAAAAATTGCTGGAAAGGATGTGGTGAATCTGTGCTGCTGTCATAAAGGGAACGGGGCTTTTTTAATGAAACTCACACCATTACTCATCAACTTTCTCATCATTAGGCTGTACTTAGAGTATATATTATATTTCGAGTGAAAGTTGTTTTAAGTATTTCTAACGTTTTCTTCAAGTTTGGAAAAGCAGCATATTTTTTCAGTTTGTTTGGTTTTTTTTTAATCCAAGTGTGGACCCAACTTGTTACACATAGGGTGGTTAGTGCTCTCCTCCAAACTAGCTAGGACAGTGTGATTGGGAAGGTCTGGGTAGCAGATGGGAAATGGGAATAATGAAATGAGAACATATCAATACTTCTAAATTCTGTGGTGGAATTGTTTCAGATATTAAACACTCTAATATGTGAAAACTGTTACCCCAAAGGCACTTATTTTCTATAGAAATCTCATTTATGATGTGTAAGCATGAATTTTCATACTTTATTTTACTAATAATTATTTGCTAATCTACACCTTCTCCCATCCAAAATTGTCCAAACACTGAACTTATGTTTGCCCACTTGTGTGATGGCTCATGCTGATGACCCAAAAGTATGTGCAGCTTAGAGCGATGAAGGACTGCAGTTATCTGAGCCAGAAGCCTAAGCTTGGTGGAGCCTTATTAGGTATTCACTAAGGCCTGCTTTTGCTGCTTGGCAGGTACTCATCCATTTGCATCAGCATTTGGAGCCATTAAAAGGGATAATTTGTAATTAGGATTCGGCAAGCGACAGACAGACTAATTGGCGGCCCTCCCTGAAACAACCTGGTAAAAGCTATTCATATTAATTACATGCAAGTGGCCATGCTTTGAAAAAGAGAAAAACTAAAGTTGAGTGCTGAAAGGAATAAGAGGAGATGACAAACAGGTGTGAAGGTGTGCGGGTTTGGGTTGGTTGAGGCTCACTTTTTGAAGGAATGTGAAATCTAAGCCCAATGCAATTACACTATCGACAAAAGAATTGGAATAACTGAACATTACACCAACAAACACGTTAATGACATGCTTTCTAATCCATAGACCACAAGATTTTGGAGTGTTTCTGTGGGAATTTGTGCCCATGCCTTTGCAATATCAAAAACAACTTAAATTACTTATGAATGTTCCAACCATTATAGAAATTTTTGGATTAACTTGCACAAAATGGATGAAAGTCTCAAATATCCTTGAGAGCATCAGAACATGCATTGTTCACTTTATAAGACGACACTTACTTGTAACTCTGCCTTGCTGGTGTTGCACAGTTGGTGTTGGCCATTCTTTGCACTACATTTGTGTAGTCAGTTTCTGAGAACTTGACAGTTGACATTTTTGACAGTTGGACTACTCTCAACATAGCAAAGTCAATAATCTGTGTAAATACCCCACCAACATTGTTGTGCCTGATACACTTGTACCAGCACCACATGCTATCATGACATCACCATGACAGTGTGGAATGTGTTCTGAATGGTTTACAACCCAAATAATACCAGGTCAAAAGCAATACTGAGGGCAGAAACTGACGACCACAGATGAGTGGGGTTGATATGTGCATTGCACTTAGAAAGCCCACAGCCTGTAATTGTGCACATACTGTATTTAGTGAACATAGATGGGTAGGTGGAGCTCAAAAATAGGTCAGTAAATCAAATTGCAAGGTATAGGTTTCTTATAATGTGGCCTGTAATGGTTTTGTTGTTAAATTATGCCCAGCTGATGTCTGCTAGCTTAGACATGGCTGTACAGATGAATGAGGTGTTTGCTCAACCTATGAAGTAAAGCTTGCCAAACAGCTGACTTCCTGACATCATGCGATTATAGTGCTGTAGTTTAGCCGACCTGCCGGTCACACATCTAATTACTTGATGGATGGTGGCTAATACGATGACATAGTTGAAAGGGCAGGCCATTCTTCATGCTCCCATCACGAGGTCTCATATACTAATAGATTTTCTGTACTGTGTTAGACCGCGAGCAACAAAAGGCCTCCTTTTAAGGTAATTGTGGGTCATCTGTTTGAGTGTGCACTTGAGGGAATGGTCCTCCAGTCCATTTGATTATTTGTGCCCATGTGTGAGACCGACTGTATCATTTTCAAGGCGTTTTCAGCCAAAATAGCAGTGTGTATTTATTGTAGTCATTGAGTTACCCGTGTCATGGCTTTTAGGTACCTACTAGTACTTAGTCCCATTTCAAACATTTTGTATAGACTGCTCATTAAATGTTTAGGGACATATGTTTTGAAATATATATACCTGCAAGGGTTTTTGACATGAAACCGTCTTGCAAGGAAGGAGAAAGGTAGGACCAGCCAGGTTTTCTCATGGTGTTACTATTTTATTTA
>JBBMFX010000002.1:3895385-3911064 GCA_037832545.1 Rhabdalestes septentrionalis | reverse complement strand
CACAGCACGCCACTGACAATGCGCCGGGTATTTAAAGGGAGTGAGAGTGTGAACTCTGATTGGTTCATTGCATGCTATGCCCAAGACACACCTATGACTAATTTTCTCATTTAGGACAACCCATTTGAACTTTGCGTCAGGCGTAAAGTAACTTTTATCTGCTGCGATTATTGCGCTTCGCCCTTGCCCCTCCCCCCTTTGATAAATAAAGTTTTCTGATTCTGATTCTGATTCTGATTCTCAACAAACAACAGACTCAAGAACAGGTCTTTACCAAAGGACATTCACTCACGCAGGAACTGACGACAAAGTCTAACCCCCCCCCCCCCACCCCCCCCCACACACACACACACACACACACCCTCTGTGATACTTCCTTCTATCCAACAACTGTGCAATATTATAATTTTTATTATTTATATGGTATTGAAATATCTGTATACTGTGCAGTAACATTACTCTCATTGTCCAACATCCACAACTCACTGTACATGGTCATCCTTTCTGTGTAATACTTAAATAATATGCAATAACCCACACTGCATATTACACTGTATATAAAACCTTATTCAGTTTTTATTCTTTTCAATATGTATATAGTGCTGCAGAACTTTTTTATTCTAGTCTACTCTATTCTAAGATAGATGTGCTTTGTTATGATTTATGTAATAACGCACATTATTTTTAACCTGGTCAGGTTCATGGAGTGGACTGACAATGAGAGTCTTTAAAAGTTCTTCCATAAGCTTGGAGAACTATTCCTCATCTATGGCACTTTGGAGGCAAATTGTGAAGAAATTAGGGGTGGCTCAATACTTTTGCGGAGTATTGTGTAAGGTAGGTGTTGCTGTAGTCTGATGACATTTTATGGATGAAGTTTTATATGAATCTTACCACAACAGTGAAGCCTCTTAACCAGATCTTTGATTCACTAATGTCCCATGAGCAATATTGCAAGGGCTTCCTTGAGTGAGACCCTTGATGAAAGTCCCCTCTCTGCAAGTAGCAAGCAATTTGGTCATTGAGCACACGTATCAAAGTCTGTGCCTGTGCAAAATTGCATTTTCAGATTCTGCTCTAAATTGTGTTTGCACACTCTATGCTTCGCCTTGCTTTCCAATCTGGCCATTTCAGTTATCAAACAAAGCCAGGTTCCCTCACACTTGAGAAAAGGTGTTGACTCAAACCCCTGCAGATGCTTTAAATTCAGCTGAATTGTTTGGAGGACAACAGAAAAACCACATGAGGGAACCTGCATGCTGATAACCTTGGGATATTCAAAATAGCGCACGACTGGCCTGGCAATCTCACTAATATCTTCGAGAGGCTGTTCCTGGTGAAGGAGTTGCTTAGTGGTGCAGAACGGCACCTCCACCTGCAGCTCATGTTTGAGTCTCAGCTGGGCCATTTGCAGTCTGTGGCACCGTTCCCAAACTGCTTGGAGTTGAGTCAAGTGCTCAATTTTTTCTCCTGAGGCCTTATGAGAAATTGTGTTAGAAAACAGTCAGGTGTTCTTCATGCTAACGAGTCCCATGCTGAACAGCAACTTATTTAATGTCACAGGAATGAGCTGTCATTTAAAATAAGCCAAAAAATGCTAGGGTTTACAAGGATTTCATTTTTTAGTCAGCATGTTCTTGGAAGTATAAGCTTCAGGGCTAAATGTTTCTTTTTTTAAAAGTTCTTCCAATAAAAGTTCTTCTTACAGTGACAATTTGGCGGATTCAATTTATTGTGTATTACAGATTTACTATCACTTTTATTGAGACAAAGAGTGTGTATACTGGGCTAATTAAAAGTTTTTGTGTTTTGCACTTTATCCATTTATTTCATAAATTGCAGATTTTTTTGTAATGGGGAACACAACATTGTGAAGGCACATTTCCTAATTTTTCTGGAATCAACAATGCTGTAAATATTGTTTAAATGGTACGTTAACTTCCCCCCTCAATCCAGTTCATTTATGCAAAATAATGAACAAGCAAAGCAAAGAAGCAGCAACTGGTGAACATGTAGAAGAGCAAACACCAGTTTTAGACTGTTTTTTTTATTTGGTGAAATCAGATTTTACCAATATGCTCTGTGCTTAAAGGTTAAATGTGTTTTGATTACACATTTTAGAGGTAAAACTGAGTAGCAAGTAACAATCATCAAATTACAACCAGGCATCAAAGGTTAACCCCTGCAAAGCCACAGATTCTGTTTTAACTGAGCATTGCTGCTTTTCACTGATTGTGTATTTATGTTCTTTTTGTAATGAAGCCTTGTTTGTGACATTTTGACAGTAGCAATTATGCGAATGAGTGAATTTGCATTGTTTTCAACTTAATAGTGGCCTGAATTGAGTGTATTTCTTGACTTTCTGAAGCTGATGTGGAATGTGGCTATTTTTGCCAGTTAGGCTGATCGTATCCACTAATAACTTGATGTTTCAGTGATCTTGTTGAATTTATAGGTTGTAAATAATGTGATCCAACAAAGCCAACAATCCATAGTTTTCTATTTAGTCTGTCTCTGACTGCTATTTTGAACAAGAAAATGCATAAGATGACACAATACCAGGTGCTCACAGATTCAAATATGTGTACTGAACAAGCTTGTGCTCTCACTCGGGAAAAATAACTGCTGCCAACAATAAAGGACACCTCATGCATCTTTTATGAAAATGACAGAAAACAGAGTAGTTCACAGCAGAAATGCGGACTTGAGTCGAAATCGAGTTCCATGTTGACTGCCCATGGATTTGATTTAAGCCTCATAAAAGGTCAGCCTAAAAAAGGAAACACGAAAATATTTAATGAAAACCAGCAATTTCAATGCAGTGAGTTCAGATTTGAAACAGGTGCAAGTGTCCAGGTTTGATATGGCTTCAGATAATGAGCTTTTCACTAAAAAAATATCTAATGTACACTAGGAAGCATGGCTAATTTAGCCTAGGAGGTAACAGGGGGTTTGCTTTTGTCCAATGATGAGCCTGAAGCTAAGAACAAAACTAATAACAAGACTGGACAATAACATGTTGCTCTTTATGCAGTTTCTTATTGGATTAAGTTGTTATAATTATGTGCATTGTTATTTTGTGCACCTGTTTCACAAGGTGCAATATCATTCAATTTCTTATCAGGAGTGAAATCGCTATCTTTATCTTTACATGCAATAACACACTCATAACCACTATTTGTGTCACTTGTAAATCACTTAACTGTAAGATAATTATATATAGTATTAATACCCCAGCATTTGTTTATACAGCCTAGTGTATTTCATATTGAGTATTTCCACAAAATCTCCACATAAGTCTCAAGACACAAACTCATACCTCAAAGATGATTTGTGGCTCCAGCAACTTTTGACTTTAACTGGGACCCTCAAGAACTGACTTAACTCAGATGTAAATCACAAAGACTTGGCTTGGATTGTGACAAACTGAGACCCCTGAGACTTAAGACCAGACTTGGAAATGAGATAATTAAGACTCAACTCGGGAGTCAACTTGATCCCCAGATATTTAAGACATTTCCTAAAATTTAACTCAACTCACAGGGACTTGACTTGGAGTGTGATTTAGAAACTCAAGTCAGCCTAGACTCTTTATGGGCAGCTGATTTACACATAAAAATCAGCACATTTTGTGTAACAGTGAGCAGGGAGGAACTGTCACCAACTTAAATGCGGAGAAAATGGTTTAACTCTCCTATTGTGTTAATTTAGGCTTTACATTGTTTGTGTTCCTGGTCACCTTTGACCAGAAACATGTTAGTTGATTATAAATCCATGATAATATATACTGTATATTACTACCTATTTTTTTGATGGAACTTTATACTAACTCAATTTTATGTGAACATTACAGGTTTTAAAATTTCATTTTTCTGTAAGCCTCATTCTCCTTGGGTCATACATATTTTAAGAAACATTTGTTGTGTTTCAAAAGCAACCCTGATGATTTATTTAGTAAAGACAAGTTTTTTGTGGTTGCTATGGTATAAGAACTGGTTGCTATGGTCTCTGAGAGGGTTGCTAAGTAGTTTTTCGGCGGTTGCTATGGTTTAGGGGCAGTTGCTCTGTAGGAGGTTGTGGCTCAGGAGTTTCTAGATGGTTGCTGTCAGATATAATTTGGTTGCTATGGTGGATGGGGTGATTGCTAGGAAGTTTTAGGTGGTTGCTATGGCATTTGGGTCAAAGCAATTTCCTCTTGGATCAATAATATTTTCTGATTCTGATTCTGATTCTGATATACAAAGTGGTTGCTCAGATGTTGTTGAGTGCTTGCTGCAGTGTAGGATTTGGTTGTTAGGGAGCTTCCAGATGATGGCTATTCTATAAAAGGTGGTTGCTATGTTGAAAGGGGTTGTTGCTATGTAGTTTCCAGGCAGTTGCTAGGGTGTAGGACTCACTGGAGATTTTCTATGTGGTTTCAAATGTAAACAAGATGATGGCTCAGGTGAAGGAAGTGGTTGCCAGGAGACTTTGGGCCAAACTCAAAATTTCCTCAGTTTAAGAACATTCCCAATACTTATTGTCTTACTAATTAATTTCTAATGACCATTCATTTTTGACCAGGTACACCATGCAAGCTCAATAAATGTAAAAAAAAAAATCCGGTGCTTTGTGTAAACCTTATGGCAAACCAATGAAATTAAAATGTGAAAATCGGTTAGATTTAGTAGGTTTAAAATGGGAAGACACTGAAACAAAAATTCTTAGACAATGGAAACATCACCAGCCATTACACAAACAGAAAATCGTTTAGCTCTACTTATAGTAGAGATTATAAACTTTCAAATGATTCTGCATTTGTTAAGGTAGAAAAGGAGATATGAAGCAAAATGCTGATCTTTTTACAAACCTGAATATAAAAATGTTTCAAAAATAGCATAGCAACATTTACTGTAAAACACATTTGTGACAACATGTGGCAACCCAAACTTGTGGCAGACATTTACAGCAGCTCTGGTCATTTCTGAGCTTCTTTCTCATTTTCCTTTTTTAATTCTCTTAACTTTTTTATGTAATCTTAGTAATTTAATCTAACACCATGCACCAGCATTTCATACGTTTGTTTACATTAGAGATCAAATTTTAGCATTGCACCCTACAGCAGTGCTGCCAGACAATCCCAAACAAGATGAACAATCTAACAGTGCTAAGCCAGTTCCAGATGGAGTACTGGCTCCCCAGAGAATTTTCGAATGTTAATGTGATAACAGTGTATGTCCCCTCCTTGACCAATGTTTTGAATCTACCATGTGGGGAGTGCTTTGTGACGATCACGGGGAGGACTTCGACAGCCTTGTGACTTGTGTGTTATGGACTATATTCATTTCTATGTGGATAACACTGTACCCACCAGGACGGTGCGATGCTTCCTTGGATTTCAGTAATCAAGGCAAAGGGGTGGGCCTTCAAATCAGGAAACAAGGAGGAGCTAAAAAGGTTGCAAAGAGAGCTGAAAGGACAGTTACAGCCAGAAGATGTAAAACCAGCTTCAACAGAACAATGTAAGTGAAATTTAAAAACCATCTCAGGCCACAAAGAACAAAATTCTATGTGGGGGCGGTCACATGAACTGAATCACTTCTTCAACAGGTTTGATTCATTCTGGATGCATTCTCTAACACCTGCAAACCCCCCCACCCCAATCACAGCATCCAGTACACATCAATCACACCGTTCCAGCCAGGTTAGGAGGGAACTATGGATTAAAGCCAGGAAGGCAGCAGGTCGAGAGGGCCTGTCAGATTCTGTGCAGATCAACTATGTGGGGTGATGGAGCTCAAATTTAACCTTAGCATGAACCTGGGGAGAGTACCTCAAAAAAGGGGAATAGCAGGCTGTACCTGCTGCGGGGGCTCAGGTCTTTTTGGACGGCAGGGGCCGCTCCTGAGTACCTTTTATGACTCTGTGATGGCATCTTTTACAGAGTGGTCTGCTGGGGCAGCAGCATCTCTGCTAGGGACAGGAATAGACCGAACAGGCTAATCAAGAGGGCTAGGATGCCCTCTGGATCCAGCAGTGGCAGGAGAATGGTGGAAAAGCTGTCATCCCTTTTGGATAACATCTCTCACTCCATGCAGGAAAGTCTGACAGCACTGAGCAGCTCCTTTAGTGACAGGCTTCTGCATCCACCACATGGGACGGAGAGATTCTGCAGATCTTTCCTTCCGTGCCAGGTCCAGGTCTTCTTTCTGCAGGTCAGACTCTACATCAAAGAACTTGCAGATGACCACACACACACACAAACAACCAAACACACACATCCAATACACCATGATAGTTTCTTTTATGTGCAGTATCACTTAAGTGCAATTTTTATTCAGTTTACTGGGCAAAATTTTTTAAATGTGCAATTTTCCTGGTGCATTTCTCCTGTTATTGTCTGTATATGTCATTCCATTGGGTACCTGTGTGTTTGTGTATATATGTGTGTGTATATCTACAGCGTTCTTATTTATATCCACTCTGTACATATATATAAATATTATTGCTGTCAATTTTTGATCTAATTAATTACATGGTGTGGAGATTAATTAATCTAAATAATCGCATTTAATCGCACATACATACAAACTTTAAAATATTTCCAGTCCTATTCAGACCCAGATCACCCTGCTGCCTCTCCTACATCTCCCAGCTCTCTCACACACACTACGCCCGTGTAGCGCTGAGACTCCGCCCCTTTGGACGTCTGCTACGGCTAATTCCAGCCCAGTTTTCCCCCTCTCCTGCTGCCTCTAGCTCGACCAATACCTCTCCTACACAGCGATTCACCACTGCTACCCTCTCAATGGACAAAGTGTTGAAGTGTTGAGTGATCACTCTCTCCTTGCATGGCCGCACAGCAGTGCTCAAGATTGAACCGGGAGACGCACAAGCGTCTTTTCCAAAAAGCAAATATTCTCCTTCAGAACATTCACAAGACATCACAGGAAAACTTTTTATTAGCCATTGTGGTGTTTTTTTCTTCCAAATCTCATATGCTTCTTCGCGTGCTGTGAACTGAACTGCGCTCTCTGGCTGCTCACGCAGCAGAGATTTGGGACTCGGGAAGATGTATTTTTGGTCTTGAATTGAAGTACTACATGTCTGCTAACTAGTGGCAGAGCTTAAAGCGTTAATTGCGTTAAAAATATTAACGCGTCATATTGTTCTGTGATTAATTAATCTAAAATGTGTTAAATTCCCAGCCCTAATAATTAAACATATGTAAACGAAGTCGAAGTCGAGTCAACTTGTGATTTGAACCATTAACAGTCAACCTGAGAATTTAACAAAACATAACAAAGGCTGATAACTTTATTTTTTATATATAGTTTTTATATATTGTTTAATATATTTTGGAATAAAACCCTCATATTGAATTATATTTTTTTGCATCTTTACATATATTCATATAGTTTTCTATTTCTTATTAAATAGGGAACATTGGTTCATTAATAAATGTCTAAATATATGTTTACAATGAGTAGCTTGATTTGCTTTTTTCTTAGCTGTAAGGAGCTATAAGGATTATTGTAAGATTGGTCCCTCTCTCCAATTCATGCCTGGCTCAATGTATTCTGAGAACAGTTCATCCCTTTTCCCCCCATCCATGCCCCAGAGAGCCTGGCATGTCAGGTTTGGATGGGTTCAGATTGATCCAACGGACAGTTATCCAGGCGGAAACTCACCAACTCTGAACCAAAGCCATGGCAAATAGGGCAAGGGGCATTGATATTCAAAAAGATACAAAACTCTGTGGTGAATAAATAGCTTCAGTGTATTCTTACTCACTGCTGTTTCTTACATTCAGTATTTAATACATATTTTTAAAAGAGAATATACATAATTAGATTACATGTACAGCCTATTAGTCAGGCACAAGTGTTTTTGAGATGACAAATGCATTAATATATTGTGACAGTTTTTGAGAATACATGTTATGAAGTGATTGATTCAAAAAGTAGTTGGCGGGAATAGAAACGTTTCTGCCTTTAGTGTCTCAACTTAATAGATAAAGAAATATGTGGAACTTGTTGAAAGTTGACTTTGTGATCCATCAAGGCCTTGGGCCAAGAACCAACCTGGGGATCTTATGCATGAGATCCAATCTCAAGCATTATTTCTTTGTAATAATTGTTTTGCTATCTAAGCAGCAATTGTAGGTGTTTTCTTATTTACATCGAATTTCCATAAATGCTTTTACACACGACTGTGTTAGATTTAGGGCAGTAACTCTCTTTCCATCTCTCTCTGTGTTTCTCTTACTAGTATTTTTGCCTTATATAAACTTTGCAAGAGAAGTTACGTTTGAATAATTTGTACATTCCTTTTATTCAGGTGCATGTGCTGTTGAGATTATGAACATATTAGTTTTATATTTTTTTATTATAGTTAAAGAAATAATATATTAGAACTGCTGCGACAGCTGGGATAGGCCACCCCTCCCCCGAACCCGAGTGTGGGATAAAGGGGTCAAAAATGGATGGATAGATAGTTGTTATAAATGCTACTGGCCTAATGAGATCTGAAAAAAAAGATTTCATCATCTCTGCCTTTATTGTCACCCATTCAAAGATTCTTCACACTTATTCAGAAACATGACTCTCTTTGGAGTTAAAATGCCACTTAATTGTGTGTGTTGAAATGTAATTGTGTTAAAATAATATCAAAATCATACAGTGGAACCTTATGCGTATGTATGAATGGATGACTGGTGTTTAAAGCCTCAGAGAGTCTTGAGTCTCATGAGCATTTGACTTGGAGAACAAGCTTCAGGGGTGTTTTGGTCAAATACAGGGGACAGTCTCCCTGGAGCAACTTGGGGTTAAGGGTCTTGCTCAGGGACCCAGTGGTGGTAGGAAGGTAGGATTCAAACCCATGACCTCTTGGTCCAGAAGCAAGTATCCTACCCACTGAGCTACACCACCCCAGACGATAGTCAGTTGCACAAATGCTGGAGCTTCAAAGAGAAAATGTATCAGTGGAGCTCAAGACCACAGACAATGATACTGGTGCTACATACTACATACTAGATTTTTTATTTCCGGTGGAAAGGCAGGCCAAATATTTAGAGCAGAATAAGCTTGCAAGCACTACCGGCTGGAGGTGAGGTCTAATCCAGAGCACTTAAACTGCCCCTCTAATATGTCTTTACCCATTATCCTGTCAGACAGATGACACATGCACACGGATGAATGCACCGTAGTATTCTGCTGTCTTTGTGGGACCTTCCTTTGTTCTTCTGCAGGAGTTTGTAGGCATTATTCCACATGTATACAGCACTGTATCTAAAGTATATTGCAATAGTACAAATAGTACAAAAGTTACAGTACACTTTCCAGTGTATCTCAGCTCGGTAACAGATTTCCTGATGCCCAATTCTCTCCCCCAGTTCATGGCGTGTCATTGTCCCAAAACATTGTCCATGAAGTCGAACAAGTCGAAGGTTTTCCTGTGAGACTTTTCTTATAGTGGTTATGCAATGAAAACCTAACTCAGCTTACATGTTAGCAATATCCTGGTTCACCCTCATTTCTCATAGTGTTAAAGATACATTTTTCATGTCGTAGAAAATGTAGACTGAAATTTAACTTTAGCTCAAAGAGATAGTAGGGTTTGTACTTTGGTAACTTCCAAATTGTTTGTTTGTGTCTCCATGTTTTTTAGTACTAAAAAACAATGGCCTCTTTCCAAGTCTGTCTGCTGTCATGACAACAATTTTGACCAATCAAAAAGGAGTTTAGCAGTCACCGTGGGTTACTTTATTTGCAGTGTAAAACATTTGTTTGTGGCACTGCATGGTTTCTGAGGCACTGAGGTAGAGCTATGGAGAATGAAAAAGGCCAGACAAGGAATACAGGTTTCACATTAAACTTAATTAGAACACTTGTGAAATTAGTTTGAGGGATTATAAAACTTATGGGCAGAGCTAGGGAAATATAAATATATATATATGGAAAGGAGATTGTGCTTTTGGGTGCATCAACAAGTAGTTTCTGAGTGAACAAGTGTGGCTCAATTCTTAAAAGGTCAGTGCACAAGACCACACTCTATACTGTAAATGAGTACTAAGTATTTATCCAGCAATCTGTAGTAATATTGCTGATATTACTTTTTTATTTTATATATTGTGGTGACCTTGTGTTTTGGTTTAATTGTTAAGTTAATTGTTGAAAACCTTGAATTGTTGATGTTCTGTTCATTTTGCACTTTAATATCTGTGTTGGGATTGGGGGTTAGATGGATTATGGGAGGGGCGTGTGTGAGTGTGTGTGCGTATGTGCATAGAGTTAGAGAGAGTGAAGGAGCTGGAGAGAGGAGTGGAGCTGATCCAGGTTGTTTGTGGCGTGAGTTGTGGCCAAAACAACAACTCTGTTGTCCAAGTGTTTATTAAATAAAGACTGGTGGAGTTCAGGCAGTCAGTCCGGTGTCTGTTTATCTGTTTATCTGTGTCTTAAGACATCAATGTATCATCACGAGCCAAGGGTGTAATTTGGATTTGTCTGTGCATGATTTCTTTACTTTGAAAGGTTTGGTGCCCATCCACTTCCATTAAATGACTACCAGACTGCCACGGTTAAAGTTACAAATCTTCGTTTGTGTTCTGCTGAGGAAACAAAGTCACCTACATCTTGGATGCCCTGGGGGTAAGCAAATAAATATCAAATTTTCATTTTTGGGTGAACTATCGCTTTAAGTCCTGTAAGCTGGATCTGACTAGTGTGCCGTGAAATTTGCCTTGATAAATTATTCATACCCCTGGGACTTTTCCATATTTTGTCAACCATAAATGGGATCTGATAGACCAACACAAAGGAGTGCAGTAGTCACTTAATTTGAAAATTGAGGATCAAGGAACACGGACACCAGACAGGTCAGGGATAAAGTTGTGGATAAGTTTAAAGCAGGATTATGTTCTAAAAAATTATCTCAAGCTTTGAACATCTCACATAGCACTGTTTAGTCCAGTGCTCCGTAAGAGATATTCTTTCTGCTTTTGGAATAACCAAAAACAGAATAACATTGCAGAATATATCAGAATAACTACAAACCTACTAAGACATGGCCATCTACCTAAAATGACAGGCCAGGCAAGGAGAGAATGAATGTGAGAAGCAGCCAATAGGCCCATGCTAACTCTGGAGGAGCTTCAGAGATCCACAACTCTAGTCGGAAAATCTGTACATAGGACATGTATTGGTTGTGAACTCCACTAATCCGGCCTTTGGGGGAGTGGCAAGAAGAAAACCACTGTTGAAAGAAATCCATGAGAATGCATGCTTGCCGTTTGACACAAGCCAAGTAGGGAACACAGCAAACATATGGAAGAAAGTGATCTGGTCAAATGAGACCAAAATGCAACTTTTTGCCCTACATGTGTGGCAAAAACCTAACACTGCACATCAGCCTTAAATCACAATCCCCACAGTGTAACATGGTGGGGGTGGCATCAAGCTGTGGGGATGCTTTTCTTCAGCAGGGACAGTGAAGGTGGTCAGAGTTGATAGGAAGATCAGTGGAGCTATATACAGGATAAACCTGGTAGAAAACCTGTTAGAGGCTGCAAAAGACTTGAGATGGGGGTTTTCTGCAAAGATGAATGGATAAAAAAGTGCAGTTTTTAGATGTGCAAAGCTGGTAGAGACATATGCCAAAATGCTTGCAGCTGTAATTGCATAGCAACACACAAAATCTCCAGGCAACATTCTTAAAGCGGGAAGGCATAAGCTTTCACCAAAGGGAAGTTAAACATATTTTCTTAAACCTAGAACTGAGATCTGGGAACACGACAAAGAGACCCCAATCTTAATCTTTTTTTATAATGGGTTGAATATTGGAGCACTAGCATGGAACTATTCTTACAAGAGTGTAATAAATATTAATCACTGTTTCAAAACACTATTAGATAATATCATTAAATATTATAAAGTGTAGATCCTCAACCTGTGAATAACCCTCACATATAGCACATTACATGACCTTAGGTGTGATACTGCACAAACAATGCAGTCAAGAAGCATGGAAAATTTAGAAGTCAAACAGAAGGTTCTGAAGAAAACAAGAAAAAGGAAATAAGATAAACATTCCATAAATAGTAACAGTCAAGGTTCTAGAACACCCTCAGAATACATTAGTGGCCAAAAACAAGTAAGACAGATGCTGCTGGTTGGTAACAAGCCAGCCAGGAAGATAAAAGTGGACCAAAAATATAAAAAACAACATGGCCACCGAAAAAGGAGTACAATATATGGGAATGAGCAAGAAGAGAGAAAAAGAGAGCCAGAGAAAGAGACAGAGAGAGACACTGGATAGCTGATCTGTTTGCTGTAATGAGATGGCTGACTGCCCACACACACAGCGAGGAAAAGGTGAAGAAAGCAAAGCCACCATCGCTGCAGCTTAGCCACCACCTGAGTCAGACTTGTCTTGTCATCTCCAAAGCTAATTGGCACCTGCAGAGAGGAAAGGACTTCCACATACTCACACACACACTCACACAGACACACATGCATGCACACACACACACACACCAAGCCTTTTCTCTTTCCTCTAGAGAACCATCTATTAGGCAGCCCACTGATCGTTCAAACCTAGCTGTGACTCAAGGGTGAGTCATGAAAATCAAAACAACCCTGTTATTATTTTGCGATTTGAGGAGCATAAGTGCGTGGGTGACTTCAATATATCTGCCAGAAAGTTTCTCCACGTTAACTCGACACCGACAAAAAAATTTGTGGGGCACCCTGCCTCATACAGGAATGCACCGTGCTGTCATATTGCTATGCTTATTATACTTTGCCTTGTTTTCGCGTTTTTCCCGCACTTTGTCACAACTGTTAATTTAAAGATGGATCAGATCTGTACTTTATGAAAAGTAATAGCAAACACCTCAATTCATTCAAAACAAGGACTCACAGAACATCTGAGAAAGAGGGGTTAAGGCCAGGAAAGTAGGATTTTTGTTGTTTTGAACTGCCAAAAATGTATTTTACCGCTTTACTGCTGGGAAATCCAACAAAACAATGCCTGCGCATAGCGACCAAGAGGGATTCTGAATGGATGCCTGAAAAAGTAGATTTAAAATATTAATATTCAAAATTCTAAAGGCATTTTCATTTCAAAGCATGTTTTAAGTTTCTAAATAAGGGTTTCTAAAGACTTTTTTGGATGCAATTACTATAACTTTTTCATCCGGATGAACATTTTGGGTGGTTTTATCCCTCCTTCCCTTAGAGGACAAATTACAGGTCTATTCACCCACTGTACAAACTTGGTGGTGCTCATATCCTTTTAGTCCCATCCAAATACATATCATGAATTTGTAGACAGAAGAATTCTGTATGTATCCATATTAACCCTCTGGCTGTCCTCGTTTTTACTACCCTTTCAGCATCCTCGTGGCCAAAAATGGCGACCAATAGATTAAGTCTGTGATTTTTTAAGCATTATTTCAGCTAAAGTTATATCAATAATTAGCAGTATCAGTGATTTTTGAGCATTGTTATTTTTTTATGCAGTGACAGAAAAAGCATAAAAAATCACACTCAGCGTCCTCGTGGCCAAAAATGGGCACTTCCTGGTTGCACTCCCAAAATGATATAAAATTAATATATATTACTATTTGTCAACTTTCACCAACTTGATTTCTTAGATTAGTATCAGTTCTTGTCATGAAAAGTAAAAATTCATTTAAATTAAGAATTGTAACCCTTTAAAATCCAGTTAAATCACCTAATCCTAATGGTGTATGCAGGGAGAAAAGTATTAAAAACTGTTTTTTTAACCAAGTAATATATGCAACCTGATTTGTTTTTAAGCATTATTTCAGCTAAAGATATATCAATAATTAGCTGTATCAGTGATTTTTATATATTGTTATTTTTTTATGCAGTGACAGAAAAAGCATTTAAAAAATCACACTCAGCGTCCTCACGGCCAAAAATGGCCACCTCTTGTTTACACTCCCAAAATGTTATCAAATGAACATATATTATAATATTTTTTCAACTTCCACCAACTTGATTTCTTCAGTCCTTGTCATGAAAAGCAAAAACTAATTCAAATTACGAATTTTAGGCACTGACTGCACCCGCATAAACTCCAGGACAGATTTATAAACAGTGCCAGAATTTGTTGTTGATGCTGTGATTTCTCTTTTTTGGAAAGAAGATATTTGTGTTTTGCATTTTGTTTATGAAAAGTATGAAGCTATAGCTGCTTTTTGCATGTGTATCAAAGCTAGGTAGGCCTGAGAAACTCAAAGCTCAATAGACTGACAAAAGTAAGTAATTGTAACTTGGAGGTTTGATCAATTTATTTCACTCTATCTTGCATATATGTACTGCAATTTCACAAGGGCACAATTTTTTTCACACAAACCATTAACCGTCATCCTTGAGGTCACACCTATGTAAAAATTTTGTCCTTCATTTGCTCTATTGGAGTGCAGTAGGCCATCATACTCCCATATTGGATACTAAGAATATTATATAAAATTGCTTGCTTGGCCAAAAATGGATAAATGACATAATCTGGTAAAAACAAAAAAACACTAAAAACTATATTTTTCAAATGTTGGGGTTAGAATAAAAGCATTTTAATCCAAATTGTATAATTTAAAAGTGTAAATAAAAAGGAATGAAAAAGTGTGATTTTAATGGGTTTCAATTGGCCAAAAATGACCACGAGGGC
Organism: Rhabdalestes septentrionalis; assembly: GCA_037832545.1. Taxonomy (NCBI): domain Eukaryota; kingdom Metazoa; phylum Chordata; class Actinopteri; order Characiformes; family Alestidae; genus Rhabdalestes; species Rhabdalestes septentrionalis. The sequence goes on along the minus strand of JBBMFX010000002.1, from coordinate 3,896,391 downwards.
GCTGAGTGTGACTATTTGATGTATGGAGTTTATTATTGGGTTTTTTACTGAGTTGAAGTTAAAATTTTAAAGATCTAGATGAACTCCAGACCCTTGGAAAGTTTCATTCCATTTGCCTTAACACAGCTAAAATGGTAAACAAAAAAGTGAAGTGGCCAAAAATAGCCAGAGGGCGCTCAGAGGGTTAAACACCAAATTACAACAAAGTAGATGCTTCATTTACTAAGTCTGGGAGGAAAATTTAATCTCATACTTCTTCACACTGATGGTTAGCAGAGGGAGAAAGGAAATACTATATGTCAGAGAGTGGTCCAATAGGATTGCAAAATTAACAAGTTTAATGGCAGTTGACGGTATGAAGTAATGTCACACAGTTTTCATTTGTAGGATCTCACGGAATAGGCAGGTGGATTTCTACATGTGTGGCTCATTATTAATACTACATCAAACTTTTTGGTAAATATTATGAAGCTATTATTTCTTTAGCCACCACTCATTTCTGTTTATTTTGCTTCCAAACATCCAGACTGTCTTGTATTTTTAATGTGGTCTTGAGGCACATTTCTCCAGTCTTCCTAAAGAGCTAAGACTCATTATCAGTCAAGTCCCTGAACCGGACGAGTTTCAGAGGAATGTTTTTTGTTTGTTAAGCCACAAAGTGGAGAAAGTAAGAATCATTAATGGAGAACAAAGCACATCTAACAGAAGGCCTGAACCAGTGATATATAGAAATGGGGGTCGTCTCAAGACTGTAATTAAGGGACTAAGGAACTGAAATACATAGGGCCAGGGCTCAGTTTCAAGGTGATTTAAATTCATAAAAGTTCAGAAAAGAAAAATGTGATATCAATTAAGATCTAGTGTTAATTTCGTCAGACGAGACAAGACGAAATATGTTCGTCAACTACCTTTTTTTCCATGACAAAGACGAGACGATGACGAGACTGCAACAGTGTCCAAAGATGCTGACTAAGACTAAATTAACATGCATTATTGTTGACGAAAA
>JBBMFX010000002.1:3883808-3895285 GCA_037832545.1 Rhabdalestes septentrionalis | reverse complement strand
ATATCAGGGAAGAACACCACCAACCTGAAGCGTCAGCTAAAGGCTAACCACCCACACATTAAGGTAAGTTAACTTAAGTCTCATAAACTAATGTTGATTTTAGGAACCTACCCTGTAACGTTAAATAAACCAGTTAGCTATGGTATTGTGGCACATACATAATGCAGGTTTTATTTTATAGCCATTATACCAAACTTGCTAGTTGGCTATGAAGTTGTGAAGTGGATAAAAATGAATGGCAAAGCTAATGTTGAGACTAAAATGACAATACTTTTAGCCGACTAAAACTAGACTGACAAAAATGATATTTCAATGACTAAATATGACTAAGACTAAAAAGCACAAGACTAAGACTAAGACGAAATTAAAAATAGGTGACAAAATTAACACTATTAAGATCTCTATTATTAGGTTTTCATATTGCTTATATGTGGATTTTGCACACTGTGGGAAGGCTTCGGTTCAACCAAACATCTGTGTCACGATTGCGTCATCACAGTTTCGGTCCGATAAAATAAGAAAAATCGCAAAAAATGCATTTGTTGCCATTTTCGGCCTGAAAATTTTGGTTGCCAAATTTTTGGTGTACCCCAAAAAAAAAAAATATATATATATAGATATATATATATATATTGCACCACAAATGTTGCAACCTAAACTATATATATATATAGCATTTTTGAAGGTCCAGGACACTCGTCACAGGATCGAGTAAAGGCATGTGTTTATCTTGCTAGTCCTGAATCAACAATCTGATGGAGACTGGAATACGGAGATGTGACTCGCGGGCTCCTGACAGCTATCTCCTCCTCGCTGCAGTAAGACTTTCATTACTGTCTGTGCCACGTCACCTGCGGCGGACGCTGTCGTACCGATAAGCCCAAGATGGCATCAGTGACATTCCAATCACATTAAATCTGGACTCCCCTGCCGAGAGACGGGCCACAGGTTTCTCCAGGCGCATTGACAGCACTGATCTGGTGGCAAGTTACAAGCCCCTTCCTCCACCAGCCCCGACATTAACCCACAGGACTCTAAACACCTTTGTTGTCCATTTGGCTTACATTACCTACTTATTTCAGTTACAAAATTAACTAGTACTAACCTAATGTAGTTCAACATATGTGATTTGCATTACTGAAAAGAAATGTTCTACATCATGCACCGATCCACCACAACATTAAAACCACAGACATATGGAGTATACAGTAGATGTTGAGAGGGGGGTGTTATCAGGCAGCAAGTGAACTGTCAGTTCTTGTAGAGGTGAAGGAAAAAATGCATGTTTTTGACATGTGCAAGCATGACTTGGTCAGAGCTTGTCCAAAACAGCAGGTCGTTTGGGATGTTCCAGGTATACAGTGGTCATATAAGGAAAATATTGTGAGCGTATGCTGTTACGAAAAATGCCGTAAATTACTAGTGAGTCCCAACTGGCCTTATTCTACAAGAGAATTTCTGTAGAAGAAATTGCTGAATAAGTTTATGGCTCTGATAGAAATGTTTCAGAACACGCAATGCAGCCATTCTGGATATTAGACTGTGTAGCTGCAGACCAATCAGAGTGCCCATTCTTTTGTCTACCAACAAAAGGGTCTACAATGGACAAATTTGTAACAGACAGGACCATGTTGAAATGGAATATGACAGCATAAGAAAATGACTTACGCTTTCTTTCATATCACAAGGACACTTCGGTGTATTATTGAAATAAGGCAAACTGGTAGAGGCAGTGTGAAGCCTTTTGGTCCTGGCATTAATGTGATTTTTTTCTTTGACACTACCATCTACCTAAAAATGCAAATTAACTTCATCATAGCAACAATGTTCCCTAATGGTAGTGGCCTCTTTTAGCAGAATGATGCTCCCTGAACCCATGACAAAAAGTTCAATGCCTTATTGACTCCAAGGCCTTGGTCTAAAAGTTCTCAAGAAATCAGTTCAAGCAAGCATCTGTGGGGGGTCCTGGACAGGGTAGTGCAATACCCCACTTCACATTTTACAGGATTTCATAGATCTGTTGCTAATATCACCACAACACTGGTGATCTTCAAGAGCCTTGAGGATTCCATGCCTTAAGATTCCATGGTGGATCTACAAAATATTACATAGGTGGTTTTAATGTCATGGCTGATCAGTGTATGTAGACACATCATTTAGTGTTTCTTCTGAAATCAATGGTAGTAACAGATCATTTGTCCAACTTTGCTTCAGTAAAAAACTTGACACATTTGGGAGGGATTTACACTAGATGCTGTGACATTGCAGTGAGGATTTGATTGCATTCATCCAGAAGAGCATTAGTAAGGTCAGGTTCTGATGAAAGACGATTACTTATTGACCATGTGTAACTTGACAGCTAAAGAATGTATCTGTGTGTGTGTGTGTGTGTGTGTGTGTGTTTGGGGGGGGGCAATACTGGTGTCTCTGGTGGTGTGTTCCCTTCCTCTTAGATTCTGTTAACATATTTATAGATAAGACCACTCCAAACTATCTCAAATTAATTGGATTGAGCTCCATCACTCCAGAAAACACTTCTCCACAGTAAAATGATGAATGGGGCTTTGTATCCCTCTAGTCGATGCTTGGTGATGTGCAGCTGCTCAAGAGCGTCCCATTCTATTGACAGTGCTTTTCTATTAGCTGTATGTGTACAACTGAACATCTGTAGCAACAACAGGGAACATTAAAGCAAGTGAATTCACTAATTAGAATTGGTGTCTGGATACCACTGGACATATATCTGAAAGCATGGGAACATCGCATTATGGCAATGATTCCTTTTGTATTTGTTTTCAAACCTGCACTGATTGGCCATTTTATCAGAAACATCTGTTATGCAGTTTATAGTTGACCTGTTGCAATTCCATCCCTTTCCAGTGGAAATGTGGTCCTGATATTATCTGTGTGAAATTTCAGCATTGGGGATGGAGATTTTGCATAATCTGGCAACCCTAGCCTAGGAAGGATATGTTGTGTGTCGAATAATGGCAAGTCATTCTCACACAACTTTACACATCCGGCTTCACCCCTAAACCTTTCAGTTATGAATACATTTCTGCAACACCCCTATCTTCCCTCACTCGTCTTCCCTCCATCACCCCAAGCACTTGTTCATGCTTCAACATCAGTGGCTCGTAAATGTTTTGCCCTGGCAAGTAATATCTTTTGGGGTGACAAATGGCCAGCGGAAATGTTCATATAATGTACATGGCTCAACTTTATCCTCTCTCATAGATCTCTTCTTTTTTTGGGCCCTTTCTAAGCCACCAGAATGAGGTTTGGGACCACCAAGCATTTATATGTTCTAGCCTGAGAACATTTATGCTTTTCCTGCTTCATTGTGAATCCATGCAAATGAGCCGCCCCATATCCATTTTACATGCCTTTTGCTAATAACTTATTCAGGAGATATTAATAATCTATACGCTGGCGTGTAAATGGTTGACAAATGAGCTCTTACTAATTCATTAGTATTGTAAAATTCAATTTCACAAGTTGAAAAGACCCACCTGGACCCTTAATGCATCTTATTGTAGTTTTAACAACTTTCCAAATGACCTTTCAGTGCAGAAGCATGGTGACATAATCACTGAGGATGGTGCTGAGAGGCTGGTGTGGATGGAATGGTTGACATGGAGCAGAAAAAGGTGGCAATAATCTAATGGGGAAAAAAAACACTTAGGATCAAATGTACATTCAAGAGCAGCATGCAGAATACTGAGAATTAAATAATTACATACATTCCTAAATTATTATTATTTACATTGTAAGACATCTTCATAAGTTTATTGCATTAGAGCAAATAAGAGTGTAAATAAATCTCTAAAACTTTAGTTGATCCAGTAATTAAACATTTTATGACTTTTTAGGTGGCTGTTAACTAGCTGGAAATATTTCAACACCAAATGTTTCTGAAATATTACAGCATTATTCAGCTGGTAGCCTAGTGGTTAGGGTGTTCCCTTGCAATCAGTCTTTTAAACAAAACTGAATAACTCAAAAATCATTTAAATGTGATTTCATTCTTCACCTTTAAAATTGAAACCTTCTTCTGTATATAGCAGCAGTTTTAGCATCTCCAGTTGTCTTGATTTTGGACTGTGGGAGACCTGATGGACACGCACGTAGGCATGGGGAGAAAATGCAAATATAATATAAACTATAAAAGTATATATCTCAATTATTTACATGCATACCATTATATATCTTAGTTACATACAGGAATATCGTTGTATATCTCATTTATATACAGTTATATGTCTCTATATGCATGTAAACTCTGAGAGGAGAGTGAGCCCCCAGTACAAAAACAGGAAAAGGACTGAAGGAAAAGGACTCAAGTGTAATCTATGTACATTTTCCACCTCAGTTGAAGGTACTCAAAAGATAATTACTTTATTTTGAGGAACACATGTTGAGGGACTTTTGAGGTCTTCTTATTTGTCCAATACAGCCCAAATTAAAAATGTTTTTTCACTATGCATTATTTACTGGCTTTATTTACATTTACATTCACATTTACATCATTATTTAGTACATAGTCAGATGTCTCTTGTGACAAACAACTGCACCATTACTTTTAACGACAAGCAATTAACAGTTTGTTAATACAATGTGATCCAAATCAGTGCTGCAGCTCTGAGCAACAAGGCTATCTCATCAAAATGGGCTACTGTTGTAGAATACCTTTAGAACTCAAAGTGTATTAGTCAAATTTGATTTCACCTTCATTTGTGGGCAGAAACGATCATGAAATTGTATTTGTTTGTTTGTTTTCAATAAAATAAATAAAAAACATTTGAGCATTATTGTTCTTTATGGGCATTTGCATATGATGGCATTTTAAAAACCCAGATAGCGGTTACTATTGTTAGATGTTTTTTTTAATCACATTAACATGGGAACACCAAGCTCAACATGGTGTCTGACGACACAAGCCAGGAGAACTTCTATATAAGGAATTATTTTGCTGTATTATGAGAATTTATAATTTGTCAAGCCATCTGCACAAATCCATGCTGTATATGTTCTAAGGGCTTATTCTGATTATTGGAAAAATGTGTAATAACACATATTGCATTCCACCCTTATACGTGTGTATGTAGACTGGTCTATGCTAAACTCTGTCCAAAGCATCTACACTGGACAAGTGGATCTTAAAAAATCAAGTCAAGTTTATTTATCTACCATTATCATTGGTTTTCAAGGTCATTCATCAAGGTCATTCATTGTGCTTTACAGGATTATAATACAAATTAAAAAAATACATAGAATTAAATAAAATAATACTAAAACTTCGATGGAAGTGCAAATGTTTAAAAGACATTGGAGGAGATTAGTGTAGGTTGAAACAGTTTTTAAAGCTATAGACCTGACACTGATGGGCAATAATAGAAGTTGCCTGTTCCCTGTTCTGCTGGGAAACACATTTACGTTGACACATGCCACCTGCCTATAAATTGTAGGCCGTGTACATCCTTTAATTGCAGGGGTATTTCTTAATGGCAGTGGCCTCTTCCAGCAGAATAATGCATCCTGCCACACTGTGCACAATGTTCTGGCATGGTTTAATGAACACAATAATTTCAAGATGTTGCCTTGGCCTCCAAATTTCCATGTTCTCAATCGAAGCATGTATTTGTGGGAAGTCCAGTCCAAGGTTACCTCACCTCAGAGCTTAGAGGGTCAAAATAATCTTGGTGAAATAGACCCCATGGTCTTTTAGGGGAACTGCAAAATGACTGCAAAAAGCTTGGTAACAATTTCCACACAGAAATTCATTGTAATATTTACTAAGGAATTCCTCGAGTAAAGTTCACTTACTAGTATGAATTGTTAAGTCAACTATACCCAAGTAGATTTTACAACCTATTTTGTTTCTCAAAAACAAAATATTCGTAGCTTTTGCAAGTATATTTACTCCAGATTTCCTTTGTATGTAATTACAAAACTGCACAACTGCAGGCGGGAATCAAATTCCCGTCTTCTGATTGCAAAGTCAACGCCCTTACCGCTAGGCCATCCGGCTGCTCTGTGTCACCCTTTGCAGATTCATCCCAATAACCACTAGGCCAATTTGCATAGAAAAAAAAAAGAGCACCAAGTTCTCATCTGAAGAACTTGAAATATTGCTGGACGAAGTGAATGTCAATAAGACAACACTCTTCTCCAGAATTAGAAACAATATACATAACAGCACTAAAAAAGAAATATGGAGTGCCATAGTCAAAAAGAAGTCTGCCTCCAGTTCAGGTGCAGGCAGAAACTGGCAGGATGTACGATAAAAATGGCAAGGACAGGTGCTGGGTCGAGTTTGGTGACACCTGCAGGCGGCAGCACCCTCCTCTCCTGGCAGCACCGCAGTAGCGAGGAACTGGTAAAATTCTTAAATATGTCTGGACTATATTCCATCATCGATACAACATTAATAACGTGCCATTATTTGACTTGCATACACTGCTGATTTCTGAGGACCGCTGCTCAGTGGCGGTCACTAGCGTCTTGAGCTGAAACTACGCTAAGAGACAGCTAAATTGTGGTCCGGACCAACCGTACGAACGTGGGACGTACATAACATATACTAAGAGTACGAAGGCTTCGAGAACCAGCCCATAAAGTTAAGAGAGAGGTTAAGGGGAAATTAAGACCTACTTCGCGTTAAGAAGATTTTGAGAAACTGGGCCCTGAGCTTTAGTGTCATTAAGTCAGTTTGTTTATGAGTCTGCTATGTGTTTAGCTCCACAAGACTGATTTGTTACCATGCATTTTTTTACCCACTGCCATAGCTGTGACTTTTAAGATGACTCGCTCCCTGCTCTCTCTCCATATACATTACAGAGGAGACCAAAAAAGTTAAACAATCAATCCAATCAACCCTGATCAACCAATCAAAAATCTAAATGCATGTATGTTACATTGAATATAAACAGGTGTTTTGGCACTGGAACCATCCAGTAATTCAAAAAATGTATGAGGAGAAACCTAAATAAATAATAATGAAAAAAATAATCCTTAAGAAAAACAATAACTCACTCATACTACATATGACAACAACAGATAAACTACTCAGTGGCCAGTCCCTGCCAGATTTATTACTGAAACACTTACCCTGTGGCTCCACCTTGCTGGTTTACAGTTAGAGACTGTAGCCCATCTGGTGTTGCACAGTTTGTGCCAGTCATTTTCTGACCCTTAATCAGTGGTCAGTTTCTGACCACATAGCTGCTCTTAGCTGGGTATTTTTTGGTCATGGACCCCTCTCAGCTACACTCACACCAATGCCAAACACACACACACACACACACACACACACACACACACACAAACTGTCATGCCCCTACAATGTCAGTGTCAGAAATCACAAATTGTGCAACAGACTCTGTGCAACAGACTCTGTTAAAGTTCTAAGGGTAACTATTTCAATTTGGCATGGAATAAAAAAAACACCTTACAAAAATAAAAAAAACATGTTGAAATTTCATATTCTCATTTGCCATACAAATCTGAGATTTGCTCTTCAATGTAAACTGAACTTTAAAGTAATTTAATATGTAAGAAGGTAATATTCAGTTAATGTGGCAATTATGCACATTTAGGTGATTTATATTCAAATGATTATGCTAAATAAACTGCATATATTGCAAAATAATAATTCTAGACTTAAAAGAATTAGCCAGAGTTACACCTGTTTGCTAAGAGGCACATGCATTTATTTTTTTCTCAGCTATCCTAAGGCACGTCCAGTCAGTGTTTCCCAAATCACGACACTTCAGCAAGGCCCATTTGTGTATTCTGTCCAGCACCAAGCACTTCATCATTTAGCATGGCGCTCTTTGTCATTTTTGCTAGCTGACAGCCTGTCAGAGGCAGCTGTTACTGGACAACTTGAGTCATGAGAGCCACTGCACCAGCACGCAAAGGGCAAAGATAAGCGCAGGACAGCCGCCTCACGAAACCCTGGAATGAGTTGGAATGAGATGGAGATGGGATTGATATTTTATATTTTATCATCTGTCTGTGGTGTCGAACGAATCCAATAGGAAGAGCTGAGTGAAGATGGGGTGAATGTTTAAAGCTGCTTTGGCTGTAAAAGCAAATATTTTCGGTAACAATTATTATTTGTATATTTCGTTGTTTGTTTGCTTGCTTGCTGAAATCCATGCTCATAATTTAATACGGTCAAATCATGTTAATTTGAGCAAGAACATAACTGATTCAACCTGATCAACGTTTCTGCACAAAATGCATTGCAATAAAAGGGGCATGTGATGCACATCAAAAGGCTATTTGTGTGTAAAAGTCCCTGCAAATGTCGGTGTCTTGAGACAACCCTCATTTCGTCATATTTCACTTCAAAAGGGACAAACTTTCTGGTATAAGTCTTGAGGAACAGTTCTGCAAGCTTACTTTCAATAAATCTGATCTGCAGTCCAGTCCGTGAAACTGACCATTTTCAGTTTTTAGTTTGTTAAGCCACACAGTGGTCTATGTTTGAATCATTCAAACATAACAAAGCATAACTAACTTATGGCCTGAATCAGTGATGAAACAGGTGCAGATTAATCCAGTTGGTCAAGCCAATGATCAGTATAATAGTGGTGCTGAATGCCAAGTAGTTGGAAAACCTCTTTCTCGGCTCCTTGTATCTTTAGTAGTGCTGTAGTCAAGACCACCTAAACCAAGACCAAGACATTGCACAGACCGGAGGGCATCAAGACCAAGACACTGCCGAGACCGGTTGATATCAAGACCAAGGCCAAGAACAAGACCAAAACTAAAAAAACACACTAGGGCTAGAATCGGCATCACGTTTCTTGGACCGAGTGTAGAGAAAATAGGCACTACGGTAAAGTGGCATTACTCGTTAAATACCTTCATGTTATCTTTTATTTTTAATTATATTGTCAAGGTGGTTGACCAAAATTGGCAAACAGCAGAGTGTGTCTTTTTCTGGGACATTTTGCAAATGTACTCTTTGTGTTCTATAAAGCTTATTACTGCCGAATTTGTGGACATTTGACTGGTTGCACTTTTATTGATGCGCATAATGAATACCAGAGTTGGGAAAGTTACTTCAAAACTGTAATGCATTATTTATTTCTTGTTACTGTCTTTTCAAAATGATTAGTTACATTACAATATTACTGTATTTAAAATGTAAGGTATTACACTACTTTTGCATTACTTTTAAGATACTCTCACCAAAATAGTTGAAAATATGGAGTTAGCAATGTAAATGTAACTTCTGACTCAGTGAGCTCATTACACAGCCTGTGGAAGGTGCTGAGGAATCTGACTGAGTGGCTTATGGTTAAAAACAGAACTGTCTGATGTTAGATCAGTTGCAGGCTCACTCTTGGGTGTCGTCACCATCCAACCAGAGGGGGGCTTACATTTCATAATTCTGATGCCCCTGGGTTCACACATCTCTCTGCTCTGACTGACTACAGGAAGTGAAACGTTTAACTCCTCTGCTGATCTCGCGGGGATTTTGGCAAATTTGTACAGTAGCGATCCTGCAGTAAAGTTTAGTTGTAGGTGTTGTTTTAGTTTAAACTTTAAAGTGTAAAGATGTGATGAGAAGTTTGGGGGCAGGGTCTGCATGTGTGTGTGTGTGTGGCTCAGGTAGAGAGCAAGTATGAGAGATGTGAGAGTACATCCCAACTAGTTGGGCTCTGTTATTTTACAGTTGTACTTCCGAGTGGTTACGGCCAACAGTAACATGTTCTGTAATAATAAACTGTAGTTTACAGCAGACATGTATCCTTCCTTTCTAGTGACGCTACAGTATGAAGAAAAAAGCATGCACGGTTTTCTGTTTTTTCATCACATCGAGACCATTATGTCCGAGACCAAGACAAGACCGAGACCAAATAGATTCGAGACCAAGACAAGACCGAGACCAAATGGAGTCGAGACCAAGACAAGACCAAGACCAGAAAAAAATGGTCTTGAGACCAAGACCAGTCTCAAGAAATACAGCACTAATCATTAGGCACATTGTTGCCTGTCACAATAAGTTTTAGTTTAATCTACTTAATATGCCAAAGAATAGACAATTTGAGCGGCATGAAATAGTAGTTTTGCACCGAGGTCATTCAAAGCAAAATATGATGAAATTAATGATGTGAGGACTATATGGACTGGGGGAAATCATGGTATTATATTACTTGTCAAATTCAATTTCATAGCGACAAGGTATATTCAGTTTTCCATCAAATGGCCCCTTTAAGAATTAAGGGCAAACAACAAGTGATGAGATAAAAATACTGCAGCTTTTAAAGTAAGTTATTCTTCAATTTAGACCAGTTTTGAGTAGGCTGGACATTCTTACTGCAATACATATCAAATGATAATCAGATCTATGTGCAAAAACAGTTCAGCTCTCTCTAAACACGGCCTTCAGCCCTCCACCAGGGCTCTATATTTACCACAGGGCGACTAATTTGTCACCGCTGACACACAAAGGCCACAGCGGAGACAGCCGTAATCCTAATCGATGGCCTCAGGAGTTGCCCGGACCAATACATTCCTCTCAGTTGCCTCGACACAGTGGAATCACTTCCCCATAGCTTCCCATCCCGTCTGGCTCAGGAAAAGCAAGTGTCAGAGACTTCCTAAAAGAGAGGGAGCCATTTAAACTGCCTAGTGTTTTGTAGGATTAATATTGATTATAACTTAAATCAGATACACTTCCGTATCTTGCTTGTTTCCCTCATACAAATTGCTGGGTGTATAAGTTTGGTGGGGGTGAAACAGGTAATTTTTAAAAGTGGTGGGACAAACCCCCCCTAATATAATATTTTCGGCACCCATGGTGCCCTCACATTTACTCTTCAAGCCCTTCAACCTTAAACTCTTACAGTTTGCAGCAGTTTGCCTGCTCAAAAAGCTGTACCCAAACTCTCACCAACTAAAAGGCCCACTTCAAGAAACACACGTTCACATTTGCAGCTACCCTCACACACCTCAACTGCCTTTTTCTCACATCCATCTAAAATACCTAAAGGGGAAATTAGATAGTCCACTTGCATAAACAATGAGAATATCATAGAAAATTTGTGAAAAAAGAAAAATACTGCAAAACCAAGAGAAAACTGGAACATTAGGTAAATAGCACCTTCATCTTTGAGAAACAGGACACAAAATTAAACTCCACTCTTGCTTCAGATCCTGAGTTGTGAAGGAAAATTATGCATCTGGTACTTCAAACACCCTCCACTGTCAACAAAACTAACTCGCCATTAAAAAGAAATTATATACATAAATTAGGGCATTAACGACTTCAGATTTTTCCTAGTCAATTAGTTCATCAACATAGTCTAGGTCGAGTCGACTAGACGTGATGATGTCAAACACACGCAGGAACAAAGTTGTCCAACTCTGAGTAACTTTTGATAAAGTTCTCTGTAACATTAACAGTCAACATGACATTTAAACTCAACAAAACAAAGGCTGATACCTTGAAGGTTCTG
>JBBMFX010000002.1:3870739-3882380 GCA_037832545.1 Rhabdalestes septentrionalis | reverse complement strand
ATCACAGTCAGAATCAGATTTAGAATCATAATCACAGTCAGAATCAGATTTAGAATCATAATCACAGTCAGAATCAGTCTGAATATTAAATATTACATTTTGTAATGAATGCAATTACAGTGGTGTATCCAAGTCAGACGGGAAAAAAGAAAGTAAAAAATGAATGAATAATGAATTTGTTCTTCATTTAATTGAGGAAATGACAAGATTTTCTTGTCTTAGCAGTAATATTCTCTTAACATATTCAACAGGTTCATACTGCGTGCAAAGTTTTCACTGATTTGATCAGTTCTAAGGACAAAGTCTGCCTTAAATAAACACATTTGAAACCAAATTCCCCCCGAGAATCACACAGACTTGACAAAGCTGGACGTTTCAGCCTCTTTCTCGTTTGGCACAGGTTCCCGGTGAGAGCCGCTCCGCTCTATTTGACGGTGAAATTACAGCAAATGTAATCTAGATGGGGTCCAGATATGGTCACCAAACCTGTTATAGAGTCCAATACACATTTCTGAGGCCATCTGAGAAAAATCAATTGCTAAATCAGTAAAATAAATAAAGTTATTAATGTGTTTTGATCAAAAATGTTTTTTATTGATCAAAGAAAGAAAGCATAGTTACAGTTACAGTATGCATTTCTCTTATTTGAACAAACTTGTTATGTAATCCCTGAACATGAACCAGTTATTCGTTTTCTTATTTTCTAAAAAAATTAATAAATAAATAAAAGAAAAAACAAACAAACAACCAAAAAAGCAAAAACAAAAAAACACAATCCTCTGTGGTCTTGCCCATTATACCTACCATCAGAGGAGGGTCTAATCAGGAGACTGAAGGCTCTCATAATATTGTAAGAAAGGGTATTAATGTGTTTTAATGTCTTTGCTGTTATAATTTAGATTGTATTGAGCTCAGAAATGACACACTGGTCTCTCGGTTGACTCTGGGTGTCCTAAAGCTGCTTTCTAGAAGTGTCGTCCCTATAATGAGCGCTGCCAAAGCAGAACGTGTCGGGGGAAAGTCTCGAAGAGCATCAGGGCGAAACACAGCGAGGATCCAGGACTCAGAAGGGAAATCCATGACTCTGCTCCTGATTCTGGACTCAAACAGCGCACAACTCCAGCGGATTAAAAGGGAAAGTTTTGTTGGAGCTACTTTGCTGTGTTGGTCGAGGGCCAGCTCAGTCGCTTCAGTGCCAGCGTCTCAGCACGGCTCCGCATATGGCGCGACTGCGGGACTTGGCACGTACTCCTGGTCCATTATCCTTCAGACATTAAAAATGTTTTGGAAGAGTAATATCTCAAACAGCGGTCAAATAGAATGCGTGTGAGAGTCCCTCAAAAAGAGGAAACATTTCACAGCAATTGTTTGGCGAAAAAAAAATCTAATTTTCATAATCTCCCCCTTTCCCTCAAACCTCGTCAATCTACCGAGACGGGTTTGGTCTTCTCATTTAGTTTTGCACTGGAGCTAGGAGGGTAATAGATAACACATAATGGAAACCTACGGCCAACCAATTAGCTTAGGGACGATGACAGCTTGTCATTTAATGCCAAAGACCACAGAAGCAAGTCTATTTTTAATTTCCAAACAAAACTGACATTGAGTTGTTTGTGTTTCAGTAATGAGTGGAAAACTATGGATTAATATCTATAATATCACCGCAATCAGTGTTTAATTTGTCCAATTTTTATTTAGTGTTCCCGATTGCCCCTTCAAACATTTTTACAGCTGTGTTCCTCCCAACAAAAACTCATATTAACATTCTGTTCCCCTTTAACGAGATCCTCATTCACACAAGTAGCTACCCACACACACCTCAGCTGCCTTTGTGTGTTAACTGAGGCAGGGCAATGAACTCGAAAGCCCTTAACGCATCTAGATTTGCCTGTAAATTTGTGAGCGTAATCATAATTATTTTGGTGCCATTTGCTGCACTCACCATCAACAGCACTGAATATCACAAACAGAGAGATTTTAGCACCTCAGTACCTGCCTAGCTCTGCACCGAGTCTATTCTACAGCAGTTCTAAGCCTCTACATGTCAAGGATAGAGATTATTTGAGGTCAGTCCTGCTCCACTAGTGACACCTTCCATGCAGTGCATCTATAAATGGCCCCGAGAGGCCGTGGAGGGATTTCTGAACTGTTCGCTTTACACGCTAAGCTGATCAGAATTCATTAGAAATGCCTTGCAGCAGGTGGGTCAGTGCTGCAGTATTCTGGACCGACAGAGGCTCTGGACCATTGTCCTGGTTTCCTTTACTTAAATTTCAGCTTATATTAAAGTGAATTTCAGCGAAAACTCTCATTTATACAGCTTTCAAAATGTACAGTCTCCCAAAATGTGCTAGACCAGCCAAGACAGGTTTGGTGTCCAAAGTTTAAGATTACTAATCTGAGGAAGTAGGGTCCCAGAAAAATCTAATCTACACAGTTGCCACCCAAATTTTGCAAGTATGTGTGTGTGGGTTTTATCGTGTTTTTCATGCTGATTTCTAATCTGTGTTTAGTTTTTCCCGCATGTACAGTTGTTGTGATTAAGCTAGTTAAATATTGCATGATTGTTGGTATAATTATCATTTAATAATCATATTATAAGCGTTTTTAAAGAAGCAGTGGTGCAGACTGACAGTGATCATTATTTCAATGCCACAGTGAGCGACTCCACACTGAAAATATTGAAAAAGTTACTTGTTTGGTGCCTGTGGTTTAGAAAAAAACACATGTAAGTCTATTGCAAATGTAATATTACTCATAATTCAAAAAGTTTATGTGACAGCAGTTCGGAAATCAGCATTAAAAACTGGTTTAGAAAAGTGTGTTGGTGTTACTGACTTTTCTGAACCGGCACCTAGCTTTTGGAGCAGACTTGTGGACGTGGTTTAGGAGACAGGAAGACTTACTGTGGGTTGTGATTAAACCTCACTTTGTAGCTGAAAAGTCTTAGACAAGAGGGTGGGATTTCACAAACCACTGAAGTAGGTGTGCTAATTTAGAATACGATTTTATGCAAACAACATAAAGACTATAATGTTGTTCTTTTCTAGAGCTCACAGTCATAATGAGTCCTAAACCACGTCCAAAAGCCTGATCCACCTTAATGAAGGAGTTCAGTTCATTTGTACAGCTCACACTAAGTCATTCTGTGTCCTAAACCACGTCCACACGCCTGATCCAACTTACTGAAGAAGTTCAGTTCATTTTTGCAGCTCACAGTAAGTCATACTGAGTCCTAAACCACGTCCACAAGTCTGATCGACCTTACTGAGGAGCAGGATGTGTTTACAGGAAAGATCTAATTGACAAAGGGCCCGATAATGCACACAGCGCACCGTGCTTTTGCCACTTGCGCAACCAATCATTGCTATTTTGTGCGAGCGCATCGTTCTTTTTTCCAGCAGAAATGTAGGTTGTCAAGGTAGCTGATGGTTTTTCGCCATGTCGGGCGTGTCACTTAAACGAAGGGGCGTGGCGCATAGCGCGAATTTGCAATTTGTGAAAGTGAAAGTCATTTCGCCACTGACCAGAAAAAACCTGATTAGTAATCATTCGCGCATTGTTCAAAAAGCTATAATATGGACGCCTGATGCTTTGGGATATGGAAGAGTTCACAATGCGCGCACACGCTGCTTCTTTCATAAGCAGGAGAGAGCAGCAGTGCAAATTTTCATGTGAAGGAAAACTTTATGGAGTCCTCGAAATACATCACACCATGATTATTTTTAAAATACATATAATACTTGCAAAACTTAGTTGATTGGAAAAATCACTGATAATTAATAACAAGTAACTGACGGGCAATTTGACCAATAGTGTCGGACGATGCTCCTTATTCGCAGCTGCTTATTCGATATGTGCATTCCACCTTAAATGCTGATTTCCAGGCTGCATTATCACTATTTCGCCTGTAGGGGGGGAACTTAACTGAGGTTTACATAAAGAACAATGTTGCCTATTTAAATGTACTGTTTCCACATGTAAAGAAATAAAAACATTTAGAATTTTTACATGGCAGTGATCTCTTTCCATTCAAAATCTTAAACTATTCTGTAACTTTAAACGCTGGGAACTTGGCTCATAAATTAATTTCCAAGCAGATGACTTAAAAATGCTTTGGTCCACTGAAATCTCACTTATTGGTCAAAATAACACATGCAGAACTAGGATCACTTGGACCAAAACATTCTTCACTGTCGAATTCACATGGGAACTTTGGTTTATGATAAATGTTAATTCCTTGGCAGGAAAGGAATGGGTTAAATGCTTTGGTCCACTGAAAACTGACTTGTTTCATGTAACCAATGATGTGTAGAACTATTGTCACTTGTTATGTGTTTGGACCAAAATATTCTTCACTGTTAAATTCACATGGGAAATTAAAAAGCTTCACCTTTGCTCATTATTATTATTTGTGATAAAAACATTACAACTGCAAAAATAGAATTATGAAAAATTTCTTTGAATAAAATAAACTTTGGAAAATATCTTGTATGTACGTTTACCTTATACATGTGAGTTTTCATTGGACCAAAGCATTTAACCCATTCCTTTCCTGCCAAGAAGTTAACATTTATTATAAACCAAAGTTCCCATGTGAATTTGACAGTGAAGAAGGTTTTGGTCCTAGTTCTACACATGTTATTTTGACCAATAAGTGAGATTTCAGTGGACCAAAGCATTTAAGTCATCTGCTTGGAAATTAATTTATGAGCCAAGTTCCCAGTGTTTAAAGTTACAGAATAGTTTAGGATTTTGAATGGAAAGAGATCACTGCCATGTAAACATTCAAAATGTTTTTCTGAAACAGTACATTTAAATAGGCAACATTATTCTGAATGAAAACCTCAGTTAAGTTCCCCCCCTACAGGCGATATAGCTATAATGCAGCCTGGAAATCAGCATTTAAGGTGGAACAAACATTTCGAATAAGGAGCTGCAAATAAGGAGCTATCTTCAGCGTCGTTGCCGGCTTTACTAACTAGGGTTTGGGAGGATTCCCTCCATCCTTGAAGATCAATTGCTCCCGTGCCTTCACCTCACGCATGAGCAAATCAGTTTCTTCCATCGAAAATCTTTCCTGATGTCCAGGTAATTCTGCTGCATTATACACAGCACGCCATGGAACATGCGCCGGGATTTAAAGGGAGTGAGAATGTGAACTCATTGTATGCTACGCCCAAACACACCCATGACTAATATACTCATTTAAGACAACCCCTTTGAACTATGCGCCAGGCGCAATGTTCACTTTTCCTACGGGCACTATAACCTTTTTGCGCTGGCCACTCCCCCTAAGACAACTGCGCTTCAGACTTCAGACAATGTGCGATCGACCCTGAAAATCGGGCACATTATAATTGGACTGGCCTTCGGGCATATCAGACATTTGTCCGGTGGGCTGATGGTAATTTTGGGCCAGCCAAGTAATTTTGGGCCAGTGCAGAATCCCGTCAGCATCCACAACCACCCCACCACCCAACCAATGGGAAATTTTGGCTGGCTAGGTAATTTTTTGGGACACCCCAATCCCCCAAGCACATGAACCTGAAGGGATGAGAAAGAAATTTACAAAGTTACTGAAAAATTGACAAAGGTTGTGCATGCAGAAGGTTGTGAGTTTGATTCCCAACATTGCTACTGTCATCCCTGGGATACACTTGAGCATAGCACTGTCTCTACACATAGCTCCCTCAGTGTCCCTTGACAGTGGAAGACCCCTGCTTCACTTAGTGAATAAGCGAAATAATTTTACATTACTCAATCTGTGTTTGATGTTGTGGTGCTCCTTGGCAAACTAAAAAAGCTAATGTGCATCAGTTATATTAAATATATATGACGTATATGCAAGCTCAAAGGGGATAAGCGACCCTGTGGCCACGCATGCAAAAATGTCATTTCACCAGCAAAGATAACGAATTAGTCCATGCAGACATCACCACAGGGATCTGATAAGCCTTCATCACTTCATGGTACTTTTCAAAATGTCCTTCAAATCTAAAAGTTTTTTTTTTCTTTTTTCTCTGTGTTTTTCTTTTAGACCTGTTCAACTGATGATCAGAGAGGAGTGAAGGCAAATCTTATATCTCACACAAAATGCACACAAGAAAAAATAAGAATTTCTTGTCCAGAGCAGCATCGGGCTCTTTATGGTAAAATATAGAAATTTGTGTGTTTAATAATAAAAAGATGAATAACCTGATAAGTGTGGGGCTTGTGATAGAACTGGAAACGAATATGGAAAACGGATGCTCAGTGACGGCACATTTCCCGAACTCTCCATTATGAATTATGGCTTGGTTAATGGGGATTTGCACATTTTTTAGAGGAACTGAGTATTAAAAATATATTCCATTAAGGGCTTAGCAAAACGACATAAAGGCAGGTGACAAATTAAAGGAAAAAAAAAAAGAAGAAATTAGTGGTAAAACAGAACAAATGCAGGGGCTTCCATACAGGTGAACTGCTTGAAACTACTGGTATAAAACTGGGCAGGTTGACTTTAAACATGGTTGGATCATGCAAATGTCTTAAAATACCTTTAAAACCCTGGCAACATGAACTAGTTATAAAACTTTCAGAATTGTTCCAAATTGCTCCTTAATTCAGTTATCAATCAGCAGAACACACTGTTGTTGGATTGTGGGTTGTTCCTGTTATGTTCACTATATGGACTATACTGGAACAGACTCAGCACTTGTCTATGTATTTGACTGCAATGTAAGTCCTGTTTGTGTAATTGTCAGGCGTGCAGATGGACAGACAGACAGACAGACAGACAGACAGACAGACAGACAGACAGATAGATAGTAGGTGTGGAGCCGAATACAAATACGGTATTCGAAAAGCACCAATAACTTTTTTTTTTACGAATACGCTATTCGGAAAAATACTTAAAAGATATTTGTATTCGGGTCCCCCGTCACACACTCGCATGGTTGGGGCACTCGCTCTGCAATCATAAAGTCGTGGGTCGATCCTCCACACTGCTAGGAACCTCTGAGGTACCCTGAGTAAGTACCGTTCCCACACGCTGCTCCCCGGTACCGCCTCCCCACACTGCTCCCCAGTACCGCCTCCACACACTGCTCCCTGGCTGCAGAGTTCCTGACTGCCACTGCTTCACTTGGTGAATGGATTAAATGCAGAGAAGTTTTGTGCTGTTCACACTGTGTGCAGTGGTGTGTTCACCTGTGACCGATAGATCACTTTCACTTTTAGATATTCCGCCTCCCCCGTCCCTCCCCATCACATGGATTTTTTTCAATACAAATACGAATCATTTTCCCTTTTAACAAATACAAATACAGATACAAATAGCAGTTGCTCTGCACACCCTAATAGATAGATAGATAGAAAGCTGATGTGCAGCACAGATGGCCATTATGGCAACAAGTAACAGCGTCCACAGCATGAGGGAAAGTGTGATGAGCAACAACTCCACTGAATTCCAGAGAGTGCTTATTAATGCACAGCAAAACAGCAGCATTTTGAAACAGCCATGATTAACTATTAGATGTCCACAGCTCATATACTCCTTGATTTACAACTACAATCATTGGTAGCACTTTATAATACCTGCTCACTATTAAGCATTTATTAAGCATTGGTAAAGTCTTAGTTAATACTTTGTTCACCATGTTTTAGTAATTATCTCTTAGTTATTTCTCATCAGATAATTATTAATAAACATTTTTTTAATGTTTTGACTGTGATGAATAAGTCTATCTTATGAATGTATTATTTTAACTTGTAAGGACCACAGATCTGCCCAATGAACTCGCCTGATCAAAATTATTCACCTACTCAATATTTATTTTTGTTCTGATTAGAATAACATTTTTCATCAACTTGTGTATTTTAAACCTAACAAACTTTTGAAATTGATTTTACAATTAATTGCATAATAATTACATTGCCAGTTTTAATCACCAAACGATGTAAATATTAGATGTAACATTTTGTAAATACGGGTTACAAATACAAGTAGGCCTGGTCATAATTAAAATTGGTGCCTTTTGTGTTGTTACCATAAATTCAGTTACCATAAATTCAGTTAATTCTCTGTAAGTTTGAAGTAAGGAGTGAGGAAATTTCGTGACCTGTATATTTTATATTTCATGTGTGGTTTCATGTCTTCTCCTGTCATATATAAATTTTATGTCTTTCAATTTAAATATTGTCTATTTTCTGTCACTCTGTGGTGTAGTTTCCTGACTTATCCTGACTTCAGTGTAGTTTGAATGCCTTTTAAGTAATACAGGCTTTAATAAATCATTTGCATCCTATTTGTGGTAAGTATTTGTTCAAACAAACTACTTTTACTAAAGGTCTGTGAAATATTGCATCCATGATGGATAGTCATGGAAGCCTAAACAGAAAACTAATAAAACAATGTTAAACAATTTTTACCAAATACTGAACAAAGATATTAATAAATACATAATAAATGATGAACAGTACTTAAGTAAAGCTACTTACAGATGCTTAATAAATCATTTAATAAATAACTATGAATCACAAACAGTGCATTAATAGATATGATTATTAATGATTAATGTCAGGAGGTGCTGGGGAAGAGAGGCAAGGCGCAGAGGGCACGTTCCAACAAAAACACGGACAAGTACAAATTAATATCTGAAACACAAAGGAAGGCTTGTGGTTCTTTAAACTCAATACACCTACACTCAAGACACAAAAGGATCAGGAACGTGAGGAGACAACAAGGATGTGTAAGGGTATAATGACCAGCCCCTACTACTGGAACTCAAAGAACTTAAATACTAGACACACTAGGACACAAACCAATCAGGAACCCCAATTACTTAACAAAACACAAGACAGCTGAACATGTGGATCAAGACACCACAAAAACCCAATCACTAGAACTCAAAACATCTGAACAGATAATCATGACAACACAGTGTCAAACATAATGTCCTGAAATTAACCAAAGTCCAAACCAGATGTCACATTACAAAGAGATCATTACTAAAACCTGATCAACAAAGTATTAACTAAGACTTTATCAATGCTTAATAAATATGTCATAGGGAGTAGTTATTATAAAGTGCTACCCAATAATTATAAGGATGTTCAGCATTACAGTTTAAAATCTATCCAGTAAGTGTTAACAATGTATTAATAGTCAGCTGAATCCCAGTTGCTTGTGCACCACATGTTGTGAAAGAAGCCCCAATTGTAGTTTATCTTTCTGCTACAGCTTTTGTGTGACTGAGCTATGAGCATGAAGTTAATTTTTTAAATAACAGTTTTAGTTAATTTTACGTACATGTATGATAATACTCTATTTAGGTGGTCCATTGTAGATACCTTATATATTCTCAGCAATCTTTTTGACAATTTATTTTTTACAGTTTTATATACAACTTAACTTTAAGTAAATCCAAACCCTAGTCTTTAACCTGAACCAAAAATGTACATCCAATCCTTATCCTAAAGCTAAACCTAAATCTCTTGCTATAAGCAATTAAATTAAACTAGATAATCCATAAGGGACCATCAAAATAAAGAGTGACCATTGATTTGTCAAATCTATATAGTTGAATGGACAACTATAAATGAAAATGTAAAATAAAAGTTTCCTTTAAATGATGAAATAATCTGAAACTGTGCATAGCTGACATCCTATTCACTGGTTTTGTGGTGATGCAGAGTCCAATTCAAGACTGTAATTTAAATGTAAATGCACTAATTAACCCTTTCGATCTACTGGCTCACTCATCCCAACTAATAGCACCTTAAATATCTAACACTTGTTTGATAATGTACATTAAATTTATATTAGGTGCCTTTTTGTAAGTCAGTATTAATGAACTAAAATATGAAACTTTCTGATTTATAAAGATACACAAATTATTAACATACTGTGCGTTTATTTGTCAGAGTATTGAGAGTAATTAGAAACCAAGTGAGTAACATTGCGTGCAGAAAATGTCCCGGTGTCTAAAACTTGGGTGATAATACAGCTGTAACAATATTGTCATATATACATTGTAGAAAAATCTAAAGGGACAGATCGATTAATCCACACACCGGAGGGATAGAGGGATTCCAGACTTTGTCTTTGAAATGTGGTGCTGGAGAATACTAATGTTAGACTGCAAATCCTCTCATCATTTACATTAAAACCCTAAAACCTGTGAAGAACTGATTTCAAAAAGCAAACAGCAGTTTTGCCAGATTTGATGCTCTGTCCCTCCTCTCTCTCCCACTCACTCTCGTTTGAAGTCATATCGACAGCAGAGCTTTCGAAGTGGTGTCCCACTACCTTGTGTCACCCCTTCCAAAAGGGCTGAAGTGAGAGAGCCTCCATATTTCAAGTGTGTTCATGCATGACAGGCAAGATGGCCAGGCTAATCTAAGGCCTCCACAGTCAGTGGACCAGCCTTTGTCGCAGAGGCCTTGGCTGTTACAGAACAGTAATTTAACAATAAGTGAGTGAGCTGTTGCTCTACCAGTATCATCTACATCCCTGGGGGTGAGGGGGTTAGGGATTTTATGGCATGACAGGCAACTGCAGGGAGGATCAGGGGAAGGGTTGCAGAGAGATTTTACATTTTAGGCTATGCATTCAATCACTGAGGCTAGAGCCTCAGCACAGCAGCTCTGCAGTACATGGGCAAAAGTGCATTTGCCTCGTTTTCCCTTTTTAGCCCTGTTTTTGCCCCTTTTAAATTTTCGAATCATGGGCTTGATTGGAACCAACTGTTGCCACAGATGTACTGGGGCCTGTGTCACAAAGCACAATGAACTTAGCCAGATTTCCTGAACAAGCTTCAGTCCCACCAAACCCAACAGGCTGTCTTTGCTGTCTAGTTTATATGTAATGACTATGGGAGCAACAGCTTTTTTTAACAGAGCAAAGTCTTTACTAGTGAAAGAAATTCTTAACTAGATTTCATTTTCCGCGCAATCATATCATTTAAATAAACCTTTGCGGACCAGTGTTTGTGTAAAAATATTCTGCTCACATCAAATCAAATCTATACAATTTTGGGCTCTTAATTTAATGCTGTGCTAAGAGGTGGGCTTTAACTATTTATCTAACTTTAGGGTCTGTTTTTGAGTCTGCTGTGTGTTTTGCTCTATTTGTCTCAAATACACTCATAATGCAACTCACTCATCCACACTCTCTCCCTCCCCAAACTTTATGGCGGTAACTAATTTTATTTAAATGATCATTTTTTGGCTCCTGATCAACCAATCACAAAACTCAATACACATGCAATACAGCAGATTTAAGATAAATTCAATTTGGGCTTGGATGAGAAAGGGCATAAAAAAGGGGAGGAATAAAAATAATACTAATAAAATTTAAGAAGAAAAATTATCTCTTTGCTTCCGCAATTATGCAAACTAACAATGCAAGTTAATGTAAAAAAGTTTTTTCTATGGGGCATCATTTGTAAAAACAGCTTCACAAATTTAGAGGTGTCATTTTTTCATCATTTAGCCCAATGTTCAAACAATTTTCCCACATTTAGAGCTAAATGTGTTTAAAAAAAAACAGTGTTAGGTTTTGATCCATTTTCTTGCTGCGAAATTGTTAAATGTTAAATCTAAATGTTAAATCTAAATCTAAATGTTAAATGTTAAATCTAAATGTTAAATGATAAAT
>JBBMFX010000002.1:3841877-3856021 GCA_037832545.1 Rhabdalestes septentrionalis | reverse complement strand
ATAATAATAATAATAATAATAATAATAATAATAATAATAATAATAATAATAATAATAATAATAATAATCATCATCATAATCATAATCATAATCATAATCATAATTTATTGTGAATACCAACTTTCTTCTGATTTCGCTTCCCATGGTGGGTCAGCCCTGGTGCCCCAAAGTGGTGCCGTGGGGGGCGGTACTGTCACAGTTCCGGTCTGGGGTCACTGCAAGGCCATGGATCTGACCCCTTCACCTATCTTCCCAGCGACCACAGGAGGTCGCTACCTCTCCCTCCTAAAACTTTCCCCAACCACCAGGAACTTTCTGTTGTCACACTAATTAATGCCCCTCACCTGTTTCTAGTTTCTGTTTAGTAGTTATCACTGATAATTGGTGTTCTGTTGTACCCCAAGCACTATTTAAGTTCTCCCCTTTTCAGTTGTCCATCAGGTGGACATACTGGTGACTGTGCCTGTGTTTCTCTTCATGTTTCTCTATGGCTTTTGTTTAGATTATTAATAATGTCTTTACCTGATGGCACCGCATGAGTCTCTCCGTCCTTTGGGCATGGAGATTCGTATCGACAGTATCTCTATATAAGGATGTTTCCATAGGGACTGGAAATCCCAGTTAACTCTGAAAATGGTAGACAATAAAGGAAACCTGTGTTGGTCCCAAGTGTTTTTTAGAGTTTACAGCTGATGCCCAGGCTTTAGATAACTTTAATGCATTCATTAGAATTAACCAAAAGTGCATTAACCAGAACTGTTCATTAGTGCCTTAATCAGACATACTCTTAACGTTGATGACAACTTTGTTGTCCTCCCTAATTGAAAAATGCAGCAGAGTGATAATAACTCTATTTAAATTCTGACATAAACATGAGACTCAAATGCTGTACAGCGCAGAAAAATATAAATAAACCTGAAAATGAAGTGTTAATAAATGCTAAACTAAATAAATCTGTTTTTTGTACTTGCTGAATATTAATACATTTAGTGCATAATTGCAGAAGGCTGCCCACCAGGCTTTTTGTTCTTCACCCATAGAATATTTAATTAGTGCATGTCTGATTCTGAACATGTGCCAGGCCTCCTGATGTGCATGAAGATGCCATTGTGCTTAACAGCATTTTTTTTTATTATCTAAAATAAACTCTACTGAAAGAGGTCTAGTAAATTCTTCCATTGTTGTCCACCTTAAAAATATCTTGCACAGTTAAAAATCGAATTCCATCTGTTTGTTATTTACTGTATTTGAAACATACATTCAGAACCTCACACATAGCAGCTATTAAAATCTTCTTGTGTTATGTCTTGATTTATTCTGGCCAATTTTTTTTCCTCAGCAAATACTTTTCAGAAGACTTATGAGTCAATTCAGTAGTTTGTTAAAAATGACCATTTTGGTGATCCACTGTGCTTGAACACTGCCAGGGGTGGCTATGCATAATATGTGTAAGGGTGTAACGGTGGCTATTTTGGCCACCGCCTTTTGGGTTCAGGTACAAAGGTGTTTGGTTTATGTTAAGACGAAAAGTGAGTGTCTCATTTGGGTTTCAGCTGGTCCTTGTTTAGGTTTGTTTAAGTAGAGTACTTAAGTTCTGTTTTGTGTGTAAACCCTCATGTGTCCATCGCCTCATGCCTACCTGATTCCCCGTGTGTGTCGTTCCTGTGTTTTGAGCCTTGTACTGTTCTGTTGGCCCTCGAGCCAGTTTCTGTTTATCCTGTGTTTAAGTTTTAATAAATCCCCAGAATGGAGCATCTGTGTTCTGGTTCCGTTTTCCTCCCAAGAGGTAAACTGCAAACACGGGTTAAACCCCACGTTTGTAACAAAGGGTGTTTATAAAGTTATAATAAAAAGTTTACTTGATTAATAAAAGGACCTTTGGTTGTGTTTATCAACCCCAGCTGCTGTAGTGAAAACAATGCAATAAAAACTTTTGGGAAGAAACAGGCATCCTCAGTTATTATGTCAGATCGATTAACTCATTGACTGAGATACATTAAGCCTATACATAGATTTTGTTTTGCAGTTATACTTATTATACAGTTTCAGTAATTTGTGTACATTAGCTGTTTATACTGACCATATAAAAAGGTTAGTTTTTGAATTAGCAGCATGCAGAATTTAAAAAATGCAGACTGAAAAGAGAGGTACTAAACTGAATTTACCTCATTCAGACAGTCTGTAGCACCGGGGACATTTTGCTGGTCCTAACAATGGAATTGGCTGTTTTTCACCAAAAATGGCAATACGTTTAGATTTAGGTGTGATTGTTCATGTGTGTGTGTATGTGTGTGTGTGTGTGCGCACGCATGTGTGTGTGCGTACGCGCGCATGTGTGTGTGCATGCATGTCACAGTTCTACCTGAACGTAAACATTGCAACAGCATAGAAGCAGAAACAGCCTTGAGCAATAGAGTTATGCATCACACACAACCTTCAGATATTGGATGAGATCAGAAAATTTGATTAAACGGCTTCTGAGATGTCATTCGGAGTGCACCCACGCCAGCTGGAAAATCTGTAATCACAGCCTAAAATTGTTTTCGCGAGACAAAAATAACAAGCTCATAAACACTGAAGCAAATTAATGAGACATTTTGCTCTTCTATTCCAACATCATAGCAAATTAACTCCCTCTAAACACTGCCCAGGGCCAAACAATATCAATTTCGTTCCATTTACTTTTCACTGTTCAGCGTGGTTATCCTGATCACGAAGTTAATTGGGTATAGAAACATCCAAATCTTTGTTCTTGAAGTCTGTAGTCCAAAGAATATTAATTAGATAATTGGTAGCTTGGGGGGCAGGGGAGTGAGTCAACTTTTTTCAGTCCTATCTTCATTTTAGATGATGTCTGACAGTCAGCCTTGAATTTTTAATCACCTTAACTTTTGGAGGGGGGGTGGGATGTTAAGTTATTCAATGGAGTTAAAATAACTGATTATTATTTGTAGCTCACATATGCTGCCTGCTAAATCACAGGAACATGGAATATGCTAGAATTGGTTATAGGTACAGTATGGTGCAAAAGTCTTGACTCATCCCCTGTAAAAAAAATCTTATCATATCTTTGAATATTCTGCCTGTAAAACTCTTGTCTTTGCATATTGGGTTTCTTTCAAAAAAGAAAGCGGCAAGGTGCCATAGCTGAAATTAGTCATAGTTAAAATTAATTCAGCTGTCTCCTACTGGACTAGATTTGATTGATAGGCAGATGGATAGGTTATAACTGAAATTACTGCTTACGGTTTGCTAAGGACCGAAGTGGTTCCTTTTTTGAACTAGGTGATTGCAATGGGAGTCTCATATTTGCTAGGGAGCTACCAGGTATTCCAGTAGTATTCCAAGTGACTTCTTGGAGGTTGTTGTAAAATTGTTTTGATATCCCATGTGTTTGCTATAAAGATGGTAGGCCTTCGCTATAAAGATGGTAGGCCTTTGCTATGGTTGCTAGTGTGTTGCTAATCAGTTACTAGTGTACGTCTGGTGGAAGTTACTTTACATCTGGTTCCAACCAAAGTAGTCTTGTGTCTAGTTAATGACGCCCATGAGGACATCAATGGTCAGTTCCTCAGAAAAGGGTTAAGCCTAAACCTGGACAAGGTATTCTGAAAGGAATTTCTCCAGAACGTAGCCCATAACCAAGATCCCATGTCGCATAAAAAAATCTATTAGATATTCGATTGGGACTGATTGGATACTGCTCATTACTGTACTAATTCTACAGTGGAAGATTTGGTTTTTCTAAACAGAAATGACACGGCCTTTTGGAAGTTCCAATCTGCAGTATTACTGTTCCCAACCTGTTTGTTTGGCGGAGGTCTTCAGAGAAGCCTCATTATTTCTGTCTCTCTGATGATGAGCAGCTCATTAGGGTCCGCTAGATGCCAAAGACTTTTACAGAGACTTACCATAGAGCCATGGTTTTTACTCTAAAGTTCAGATGAGCAATGGCTCCACCAAAGAAGGGGAGCACAACAAATACCCCCACACCCACATTAACAGAATTGCTGCTAAGATACATGTCTACCCATCTCAGAAATTTCGCTTTATCTCCACACATAATGAAAAAATAGATAAACACTGACATATTCATATGTTGAACTGGCCTGATATTTACGAAGCAACAGAGACCAGTTCAGGATTATCACTCCTGTTGACAATAAGTGTAAACTCAAGCATGTGTACCGATGCGCATAACTATTTGCTTGAACCCTTAGAACATGATCAGCTCTGTGTCAGACCTCATGCTAAACTGTTTGGTGTTTCTATGTCACATAGCACCAAAGTTATAATTTAAAAAAAAAACATTTAATAATACTAACCACTTTATACAACAGTGTAACATACAAATGCCCATTAAGAACAAAAAGTATTTTATTTTAGGTTGTAGAAAGAGAGATACCACAATATCATGGAACCGAAGAGAACTTTCATTATAGTCTCCACTAGGGTGTAAACTAGCGGGGAGCAGTGTTGAAATGACTCCCGTGGAAACATGATTAGTGAAATTTTGGGGGAGCTCTAAAATCTTGATATGATGACCATTTTGGGCATGGGTGTAAAATAAGTAAAATAAAATTATATTTATAGATTTCATGTAAATATTGAATGGACCTAAAAATGGCATCATACATGTGCATCGAACCAGCATTCAAACAGGCCGTTGGACTGGGATCAAAAACAAAAAGGCACGCACATCCCTGCTACACTTCATATTTGAATGGCAGCACAATGCATGGCATCTATTTTAGAATATTTTTCTATGGGTAGTAGGAAGAGGATGGAGGGAAGGAAAAAGAGAATCAGGAAATGAAATGATGAGAGGGAACATCTCTTCCTATCCACTTGGTGTTTGAAGACAGCTGAAGCAGAAAATTCCTTGAGAGGTGTTTTTCCACTAAAGAAAATGAGATAGTGCTAGGGGTTCCTTTTAGACAATTTTGTAGCAGGAAGATCTGGAAACAGTGCATCCAGTGAACTGTGAAATTTTCTCTGTATCTGACAAAGGGAAGATGAGGTCAGTGTTTACTTAGAAAGTTTAAATCATGCTTTGAGTTTTGCTTTTCGTTTCACCAAGTTGATCTGACTTTGGATGTGAGCTTTTGAGATCTTGAAGTTTCAGCTTTTCAGATAGGTATTATGGAGAGCTTTTGAGTGGATTTGTCCTTCAAAATGTCCTGGTTCTGATAAAAACTACCACAGATGGATCGCAAGCCAAAAGTTCCTTACTAAAGGCATTGGATCTTTATAGAACTGTAAAAGTATCTTTTTGTTTTTTATGGTTCCTTATAGAACTAAAATGGCATATAATGAGAATGACAATGATGATTCTTGACAATACATGGTGCAACGTAGTTCATTCTGGAAGCTTTACATCCCATTTACATTTATATACTGCTGTATTATCAATTTAGTGTGTTGTCTCAGATTTACATCCCATTAACACAATACTGTCAGACTGCTATATCGTCAATTTATTGTAAAATTTCTATCATTCCTTGCACATTCCATGTACACTAATTAGAGAAATGTGCTGATGACAATAACCTTGATATTACATGTTTATGGCTTGGTTAAATTGGGAAGTAATATATTATTATTTTTATCCCATTTTTGTTCGTTTTTTCAGCTCATACATATGATCAAGCACACTGAGAGAAACACTTCTAGGTGCTCTTCTCCTTGGCTTCCTTCAAAAGCTGAGGTCCTGCTCTACCTTTCAAGCATCATGGTGTATTTGTGCATTAGGTAACAGCAATATTGGCAGGTGGTTCATTAGGAAACAAAGGACTACAGTAGCTCGCCACACTACTTAAATGTTGTTTATCATTTTCCCCCCGCCCCTCAATGCCAAATGGAACTTCTGAAAGAGAAGAGCCTTAATGTGGCCCAAGCATCCGTCCTCCCATTCAGTCTTGTTGCCTTGGATACAAAGATCTGGAGGTGAAGGGTCACTGTAGAGAGCAGCTCATCTCTGAGAGCCTTGCCATCCTGAACGAACAATGGGGAAATGTGGAATTTTTTTGAAGAGAGACCATGAAAGGGTACCATGAGAGTTCACTGCTGCAATCAATGTGTAGAAACAGGTTACTGCTTGAAACAGAGTAGCAGCACTGATTGTTTTCTCCACATGTTTAGGAGGGAATCAATAGAACAGCCTGTTTACCTTTAGAGCATATCACCAGAGGGCTATTCATTTAGCAAACGTGTCACACAAGGTGAAAAAATACATACATTCTGTTTGGTTATTTATGCATACATTGCCTCATTGGTAAAGTGGAAGGCCATTCTGAGACTCTTTGTTTTTGAGTTTAAAGCTGCTGTAAGTCAAGTTAGATATGCTGACACAATGTGGGATGAGTAGCAGCAAATGCAAGATCCCAGAGTGAACGAACAGCTGTGGATGCATTATGGGAACAAACCAGATGATCTATGTTTTGTAATGCTGCAGCGACATAAAACTGGGACAATGCAAAAATTGTACACTGTAATGGACAACAGATTTGATCATCTGCCATCTAGTGTAACAAACCCAAAGTAGATACTGTTTTGAAACTATCAAGACTGCCAGATCACTACTTAAAACATCCCTTTTCCGAAATACTCCCAACTGTCTAAGTGCTAGTCCAGTCATCAGGTTTTGTTTTCACTAGGATGGTCTTCCCTGACATTACTGCTATGCTTGTCAGTGCAGGTGTCTGTTATGATAAAACTAAATTAATGAGATGTCAAATGATGTATGTCATGCGACAGGGTCGCATGCGACTGGCTAGCAAGTGATATTAGACCTGATTAAATTGAAGAAATTTTGGTAGAAGTAGAAGAAGAAGAAAAGAAAATGTAAGTACGAAGGAGGAAAAAAGGAAAGAAAGAAAAAAAAGAAGAAGAAAAAGGAAACACAAAATACGGAAAGCTAATGAAGAAATAAAGGAAAGCAGGAAAGTGGAATTAAAAGAAGAAAAGAAAAGAAAAAGAATGAAGAAAAAGCCCCAAGTATCCAGCTAGAGCCAAACAAATACCACTATATGCTTAATGAGTTCCTGCCCTATTATTTTATCAACAATATTTAATTGCCCAAATGAAAGCTCACAATCCAAGTTTAGATTCCACTCAATTAAGTTAGATTTATTCATCCAACAATGTCTTTGAGCAACTTACCAAAAGGTTTTTTTAGGCTTCATAATTAACTGTAGGAAATAATGAACACATAAGTTAGAGTACCTTGCTTACATAACTGTAATTTAATAACACATTAGGTTAAAAAAAATGTATAAGAAAAAATATGGATAGATCTGTCATAAATGTGCCATATTCATCAAACCATGTCTTTATGGATTATTGTGTAAAGCAGCACAGCCATACTATAACATTAAAGGGCTTCCCCTCTATGTTTTTCCCCAAGTTGGAAGCATATACTATGCAGCACTGTGCAAAATCTTGAGATACTTAAGTTAACTGTGCTTTGTTCTGCGGGGATGATTATTTTTCAGGTCAATGTGTGTGTACTTGTCTCTCTAAATATCCCAGGTTATAGCTATACAGTCAGCTTAACATCTATTCAAGAACTCCAGGTTTGATCAAGATTCTTGGATTGAAGTTCACACAGTGTGAACAGCACAAATTTCCTCTTCTGCATTTAACCCATTCTCCAAGTGAAGCAGGGTGCATCCATGAATTCAGCGCCCTGGGAGCAGTGTGTGGGGAGTGTAACGGGGAGCAGTGTGTGGGGAGTGTACCGGGGAGCAGTGTGTGGGAAGTGTACCAGGGAGCGGTGTGTGGGGAGTGTAACGGGGAGCAGTGTGTGGGGGCAGTACTGGGGAGCAATGTGTGGGGACAGTACCTTATTCAGGGTACCTCAGAGGTACCTAGAAGTCTGGGGGATCAACCGACAACTTTCTGATCGCAGGGCGAGTGCCCTAACCACGTGAGCGTGTGACCGGGGGGGTTCCCGAATATTTGTCCGAATACAGTATTCGTAAACAACACGTTATTTATGCCTTTCCGAATATCAGATTCGGATTTGGCTCCATCCCTAGGCTATGTGC
The DNA here is from genome assembly GCA_037832545.1 of Rhabdalestes septentrionalis. Taxonomy (NCBI): domain Eukaryota; kingdom Metazoa; phylum Chordata; class Actinopteri; order Characiformes; family Alestidae; genus Rhabdalestes; species Rhabdalestes septentrionalis. The sequence continues at coordinate 3,847,973 of JBBMFX010000002.1, read as the reverse complement.
ATCTTTATGTGCATCTGTGTGCATCTTTATTTTGGGTATATCTGGCATATAAAATCAAACACATAACTATGCAGCTTCTATAGACAAACTGTGGCAATAGAATGTGTCGCAGTGTCCTTAAACTATCACACTTTTCAATTCTGCCCAGCTAGATGTTCCCAACTGTGAGTTACAGTGTCCTACCATTTCCTGGCTGAGCTTCATTTCAAAGGAACAGCACATACAGTTGATTGGGAAGCTCTAGCTTGGCAAAATTGACTGGCACCTGATGAAAGTGACCCGTAGAACGTGGTTTGATCCGTAGAACCTTTGTGTTGATGCTCGATGTGTCAGACATAATGCTGTGCTTTGTTTGGTGTTTCATATAGAATCAAAGTTTTTATCATTTAAAAATGCTAATGAAGATTTTAAAAATGACATCATATGAAATTTGTGACAAATTTCTTTTATTGTAGGTCTTAGAAACAAACAGAAAAACACAAGTTCTTTGAACCTGGGAGAAATTTCAAGATAGTTTCCCATGAAATTGCTTATGTTTCGACTACACAGACACAAGAAACAAGATCAATATAATACCTAAAAACCATTAAAAACTCATTATGAAATACACTATGCTCTGTTCACAAATAATGAGGTTGTACTACTATATATGATATTTTAGTACCCAATAAAAAAACTGCACATGATAGACACCTGCATATCATACAAAGATATTAATGCACATAATGATCATGAGAAATTGCACAACGTTAGTATCAGATTATTGCACATCTTATTATGTGGGTATGTGACAGAGGGAGGAGATACAGAGTCTCATGGTCAATGGATATTTTTTGTTATATTTAAGGTACTCTTTTTGCAGGAGGCAGCTTTAACCATGAATGTGCTGTTATGTGCTATGTATTTTGCTACAGATATTTATCCAGAAATTAATAAGTGCTAAAGAACCTGACAACCAAATCTTAAACAGATTTCAGCCTCATGTGAATTCTTAAAAATGATTTTCCTGAGCAATCATTAGGATGGTTTTACATTCACAGAGTACATCTCCTAACCAGATTCATTGCTTCCATGCTTATGCTGCCAGATCCCTATTCACTCATTTCCAGGGCATTTTTTGTTTAAGAAGTTTCAAAGTGGAACAATAAGAAGATTATAATAAGAGATGGTTGGTAGGTTCTCTGCCGTCCCCTCCATCGCCTGCCAAGCATTGCCCAATCGTATTAGAGCCTTATTGATGTCAGCCATTACCCACAATGCTCACCCGCTTCAGCACACCAATGCGCTTTTTATAAAACAAAAAAAAAAGAAAAAAAGAAGAAGATGGAGAGAAAGAGAATGAGAATGGTGAGGTAATAAAGGCCACTTATGAAGACGTATGCGTATAATTTCAATAATTTTATTTTCTGCCATTTGAGGGGCTAATGATAAAAGGGTTCTATCCATAAATGCGGCTAAACTAATTTTAGGCCTCAAAAATGTATTGGAAGCTCGGGCCAGCAGTTGGGCTTGTTCTTAATGTTGCATTTACGGATTGCTTTTGCCTGCAGCTGCTGTAAAAGCGTTCTTCTCTGATCTTTAGATTATGCTAAGTAATTCTGTGGCAATGGTTTTCACTGCCCGTTATGGAGAATGTGAAGGAGACACTCTGCTTTCTTGTACTGCCAGAGGATTTTTGTAATGAATAACAAATCCAAGGTTTTATCATCCCAAATGATCCCTAATGCAGGATCAGTTTCTGACTTTATGTGCCATAATCAGTATGTTCATAAGGAAAAAGGAAAAATTCAGCATATCCAATGTAAATATTAAGCTCCACTCATTTTTCTAGTGCCTCATCACTTAAAGGCCAGAACGTGTCAGTCACGAAACCACAGATTTCTAATTGGTATTAAGCTAAAAACAAAAGACAAGCAGAACAATATAAAGGTGCATTTATACAGTTTCTGCACTAGTTTAGGCCTTAAATTAGATGTGTTTTATGGTGCTTGAATAATTCATACGTAGGTCACTGTGTGGCATAACAATAAAAAAAATATTCCTCAGAAACTGGTCAGTTTCAGGGACTTGACTGAAAATAAAAGTCTTTGGAAGTCCTTCAGGAAGCCTGGAGAACTGTTCCTCAATAAAAGACAGTCTGGCTCTTAATGCACAAAAAATATTAAATGAAGGTTGGTTTCAGGCACTTTGCACAGTATTATGAATTTAAAACAATATGACTAAACATAGTCATTTCAAACAGACTACCACTAGTCGTTAGCAGCTTATATTTCAAAATTTCATCACTCAATTCGTAACTCAATTTTCATGCTTCACAAAAAAGATATTTATTTTCATCAATGCTTTGATGACCTCATCCTGAGTCTAACCCTACTCAACATATGGGTTTCAGGATATTAGTCACTGCCTCCAAAAGAATCGCTTTTATAAATAGCCACTCTGAATCACCGTCCACAATAAACAGGCTTAACCACATTAGGTCGGGCCCAATCTATTTACCAGAACATTTTCAGGGCTATTTTTGCTGGGAGGAACCGGAAAATGAAGAAATATGGTTAGGAAAGGCGAGCCGGAGTTTGCGCTGCCCAGAGTGGCGATTTGTTGCCTAATGCGGCCATTAACCTGACGATCTTCGACTCCATACTGCAGAGAGTTATGAGCGAATTAGGGCGGTGAGAGCGGAGTCATGAGCAAAGGTTTAATATGATCACAGCCATGGTGATAATATTAAGTTTCAAATAGGGGCAAAGGAACCATCATCTATGCTGAATTGGGAAATGCATTTTTCACATTCTAATACAATTTGGGTTTCCCGCGGTGAGCTGCACCTTTTGCTAGTCTGGTGCAATATAAATAGGATATTCAAGGATTAGCTCTTAAGTGCAATCTTTTCCCAGAGTTTATATATATGTTGTTTTTTTTTTAACTACTAATTGTGCTTGGTAGTGTGTCACAAATAACTGATGCTGATGCTGATCCGCCACTACTCACTGGACACTGGATGTTCCCACCAGGAGCATCTCTGTGGTGAGACAATTTCCACTAATTAATGGGTAGCTCAAGTTTTGCTGGGGTTTTTACACTACTGCTAGGCTGAGTGTGGCACACCACCCAAAATATCCAGCTCTGTGGGCAGAAACTGAGCACTAATGAAGGGTTGCACTTCAGCAGACAGAGACTCCAACTAAACAAGGTGAAGCTTCAAGATAGGGTTTTCCTATAAGGTACTGTGCAATCATCTAACCTCATTTCTTCATATTTTTATGGATTTAAGATAGAGTTATCCAGGTTTCCTGAGGGACATTAAAAGACTCTCATTTTCAGTCTAGTCCCTGAACCTGACCATATTCAGAGGAATGTTTTTTGTTTGATAAGCCACACAGTGACCAATGTATGAACCAGTCAAGAATAACAAAGCACCTGAACCAGTGAAGAAACAGGTGCAGAAGATTCCAGATGTTCAGGCCAGTGGTTTATTGGTTGTGCTGAATGCTGAGTTGTGGTTATACCTTTATCTAGTCTCCTTGTATTTTTAGGCACTTTGCAGCCTGCCGCAGTAAAATATTAGTTATAATTATTTCATTTAATCTGGTCCTTATGCAAAAAAGATGAGAGTTTCGCAGATGTAAAATAGCATTTTGCACTGTCAAGATGATTCAAAACAAAATATGAAGAAACAAGATGTGAAATGTCAAGATGCGGCACATCTCATTGTTTATTTGCCCCTAGACAGGCACAGTAGGTGTTAATTCAACAGCAGGGACATGATTGTTTGTGGCAGTAATTAGCATATGGCCTCGACACGGAATCCATTCTCGCTTTGTGTTCCCTCTGTGTTGATTGTGTAATCTTCCGCCTTGCTCTTCAGCTATGGCAACTCTCGTGCAACGCATGGATGATGCATAAACACGTTCTAATTAGCAAACACTAATGAGAGAGAAAGAGATGTGGTACAGAGTTTTCGGAGCTTCTGCTTCTCTGCAAAGTCACTGGAGGTCACAGATCCCACTCCCCAACCCTTCCACGACTATGGCCAGAAATGAGAGACTTTCTCAAGTAAATCAATTATGGCAACTTTTGTTTGCCTTCCTCCTTCTTTCTCTCTCACTCTCCCTCCCTTGTTCTTTCTCTTTAAGGTTGTGCCTCGACTCAATACATCATTCATTAGATTACGGAAAGCCATTAGTGTCTTCAGCCAGCTTGGGAACTTGCAAATTCATTGTGACTCCACGCCCGGCATATAAAGCAGGCTTGTATGTCTCCCTAACTATTGATGACAGGGCTCGTTATGGGTGATGGACGAGGTTTGCAATTATACAGAGTCTTTGCTTTGGACTATTAATGAGGTGCGCAAATAAATTCAAGCCTCAGGTTATTCCCACTAGGGTCATGAGGGTCTTGGAGATGTAGCCTGGGTCAGACAAATCATCTGACCTTTTGACAAATCTTTGCGAAAATGATTTCCTGGTAATTTTTTTCAAAGATAACTATATGCATGAAGTTTCCCGAGGACCTGAGGACAAACCAATGCAAAGCGTGAAACACAAAATACAACCAATATTTATGGGTGAATTAAATCCATTTTGCTGTTTTGGAGGTCGAAAATACAAACAAGGCGCAACAATGTTCTCCCAACTTTCTTGATTTTTCAGAAGTGTGACATAATGTCATGTTTCCCTGTCAAGCAAGATATACTGGTGTTTAATCACCAATATTTGTGTACAACTGTACAGACTGTAGCCCATCATACACAATTTATCAGCTTCTCCCTACCCCAGTCCATATACGATCACAAATCAAGTGTTATTATATGCTACATTTACCCCATCTATGATTTGGTTTACTCAATATCATTTTTACTTGTAATGCAAAAGCTACAGAAGAAAAATTATATTCTTATGATACATATATATATAATGTTGTGATGGCATTTCAACCAGTCAATGCAGTGATGCAGCCAGCTCGGCTACAGCCACCTTTTGGCCCCGCCCCCAAGCAACTCGGGTATGACTCAGGTACAGGTTACTTTATTTGTTTATTTGTTGATATCACACGGCTCATTTTGCCAGTGGAAAAGTGGCATAAAAGTAGCCATGCGATACAATACGACAGCAATCTGATACTGACCCCAATCAAGCATTCCTTAAACGTGGTCAGAAATTTCTCAACATGCCTTTACAGAGCTGTTATGATTGAGTTTTATGGTTAATTTGTCCTGTGTCCATTAAGACTTCATTAATGATTTCCTTAAGCCTTGTATCTCAATGTAATGGTTGTAAACATATAATGCACATATTCGTTTCTGGACCAGCAGTCAGGAAGAGAATGTGTTAGGACTGGACACTCCATTAGTATGCCTACCTTATGTCTACACACTTTGTCCATGTTATTAGCTCCACTGACAATATAGGTGCACACTCTACTTCACAATTACAGACTGTAATCCTTAGGTTTCTCGATATCATTTGTTGGCTCCATGTACACCATTTATCAATATGTGTGCTGCACAAAGTGGAAATATGAGAACATAGTTTATTCACCTATCTTGGTAATCGACTAGTGAAAATTTTTTACCACTTTTATTTCCTGAACAGCAGATTTTTGTTCTGAAGTGAATGAAAATTATTCAGTGAAATGAAAATATGTCAGGTAAAACAGCATTCCTTTATAAAATGAAAGAAGATGTAACAGTGCATAACTGACACCCTATTAACTGGTTGTGTGGTGATTCAGAGTTAAATTCTAGATTGTCCTTTAACTTTAAATGCACTCGTTAACAGTTTTATCAATTAATAGCTTGTTAAATATCTAACATGTGTCTCGGGACCCACATTATTCTGACATTTCCTGGCTAATAGATTTCCTCAATTTTTGAACATATCAAACATTTATTTGTTCTTGAAGAATATTGAGTGTTATTTCAGTAAATGTTATGTGAGTAATGCAATGAGTGTGCCAGAATATTTGACTAATAATGTACACACAGAGCTGAACCAAACCTGAATGCTATCAACACTGAGGCCCGATAATGCACACGGCGCAACGTGCTTTCGTCACTGGCGCAACGCATCATTGCTATAATGTGCGAGCGCATCG
>JBBMFX010000002.1:3829789-3841777 GCA_037832545.1 Rhabdalestes septentrionalis | reverse complement strand
CCCCCCCCCCCCCCCCCCCCCCCCCACCTAGTAGCTCACCTGGAGTTGTGATTGGTCAGCATGTCAGTAAATCTTTTGTGAGACCAGTATTGCCGAGATCAGTATCCTAATAATTAACAGACAACATAATGCAGGGCTTTCATTGAATTTGTAAAAATTGTCTTCGATCCACAGTCACTTGAGCTTCTCTCATAGTAAGCTTGAGAGTTCTTGTCAGCTGTTTGCATTTTATCATCAGATGCCGCTGTTTCCAGTGTTCTGCACAGACCCTGAACCATCCCATGATATTTCTTTGCAGCACATGACTCTTTTCTCAAATCTCCTTTTTGAAAAAAGAAAAATTAATAAATAAAAACAGCTTTTTGAAATGTCATGTCTACAAACAAAGAGCACATTGTGTGGTCAACACAAGTGTTGTTATTTGTGAGGCTCGCCGGTCTTTAAAAATATTTTCCGGTCTTGCCCCTGTCCTATCTCCTCCAGGGTTCAGAGGTCACACGGGTTGCATGTTTATAAACACACTGTCGAGAGCGTGGAGGGAACAGCTTGTAATCACTGTAATGCCTGAAAGCATAACACTTTCCTGGCGGTAAACCTGATTTAAACGCCACTCGGGGAAGCGCACACTTTGGCTGGTGTAAGTACTTTTGCGTGCGGACCCACTCCAGGCTGAAGTAGGTATTTAAATCTCTTTTTTGTGCCAATACCTAGAAACACTAATTTTTGCAGCATGCAAGGCTTAGGCAAGACACACCAGTGAGAACTTAATTTGCACTCAAACGTGTAATGTTTTGTGTAGCATTTTTACTTGTTTTATATTGGACTGCTGAGTTCATTTTTGAATGCTATGCATTTGTTTATTCCATTCTATGCAGATTAGATGGGATGTGAAAAAATCATTATGTGCAATAGGTTTAGCTTTTTTTGTGGATTAGTTTTAGCAATATCACTACCAAACAACATTGTTGCACCTCACAGGTTTTTACCACATTATTTCAGAAATTGAAGACTTTTTCTGTTATTAAATATTGCAATTTTGTTATGTTAAGAATCTCTAACAATGCATGTTTGACAACTTATTAACTGGTTGTGTGAAGAAGCAGACTACAATTCTAGAGTTTCCTTTTATTTAAATGCATCATCACTTCATAGCTCATGAAATATCTAACACTTGTCAGGTGATTCAGATTTTGATTATATGTGCTGGCTTTTTTAGGTCAGTAGTGATAACCTACAAAAATGAGTAATGCATTAATTTAGATGGAGAACACACCTGAGTGTATATTTAGTAAATATTAGGCAAGTAACATGCAAATGGAGGAAATCTTTTAACTGGTTGTGTATGTTATTCTTACAATCTGTAACGGAATCAGTATAGAGAACAGCTCTAAACCACTGTAGGTGTGCAGTAGTAGACTTTAGCAGTAGTGTTATTATTTACCCAATGTTCCCTCTAACTGGCCACAGCATTTTGTGTAAAGCATAGTGTATATAGAACAGAGAAGAATTTTTTTTTTTTTTTTTATATTTAGTTTTTGAATTTGTTAATATAATTATTGTCCTTTTTCTTTTTGTATCTGTGTGTCTGTGCATTCGTAGCATCAGCAGTTTCCTCTGGTATCCTTACAGTTCATTACTGGTTCTGATTTTGAGATGTAAGAATATTCAGATTGTCTGGTTGAGGTTTGTGTGTAATCAGGATTTAACAGGGAAGTTCAGCTTTAACAAATACGATGGGGCTGATAACAAGCCAGAGACCTTTCGCACTCTGTGCTGCACCTAAATGACTCTTGGAGCTTCACTATAGTTATTGCACCATAAATTGATTCACGTCAGTTCCTTTGTTCATTTATCCTGGAAAGGATAGAAATGTTATGGATTTCCGGAGAACCATGTTTTGCTTCTGTAGCTTAGAAGTGTGAGGAATAGAAGTCTTACTGTTCCAGAATCCTTTTTCTCTCTTTCAAGATTATTTGTCAATTGTAAGGTCTTTTTTTTTTTTTCTCCCACAATGTAAAAGATCTGTTTCTAAGGCTTCAGTCTGCTGCGATCTTACTTCAAGCTTGTTTGTAATGGTCACTGTCAATCATTTGTGCTTGTCTATTGATATCTTGAGTCTAAACTTGATTTGATAATGGATTCAGAGATCTTGTTTTTTTTCCCTGTTTGTTTCTAAGACCTAAAATGAAAGAAATTAAGACACTTAATGAGCATTTGTGTGTGATGCCATTTCTAAAACCCCACTAGCAGTTATCATTACATGTTTTCTAAATTACAATAAGTTTAATTGTATATGGCATAGGAACACCAAACAAAGCCCAGCATGACATCTGACACCACGAGCATCAGCACAAAGCCGGTTTACTTCCATATAAGGAGTTTGCTCTATGATGACAGTTTACCATTTTTTGAGCTTCTGTAACATTTGTTCTAGGGGCTAAATACTGTTGATTGACATGCAATTTTATTGTTCCTTTGTATTTGCAGGGGTGTCAAAGTAAAGAGATGATGAGAGTTCACGTGCACACCAAGTTCTGCTTTCTCTGTGTCCTGACCCTTATTTTTCATCAATGCACCCATTGCCATGACAGCGGCCATGATCACCACGACCACGATCACCACCACCATGGCCACGATCATGACCTCGTCCACAGCGACCTACAGATCTCAAAGGCGCCTTACATTAGCCAGTCGGATCGCGCTGCGCCCAGCAGCCCAAGCGAGGTGGCGGAGCACGAACAGCGGTTCTACATTCAGAAACTGTTCAATCGCTATGGGCAACAGGACCGCCTGGACTTCCGAGGCTTCCAGAGCCTGCTGCTGAGCCTGGGCCTGGGTGAGGTGCGAGTGGTGGGATTAGAGCATGATGAATTAGGCCATGACCATGTGGCCCACTTGGACGTATTGGAAGTGCAGGAAGGCCTCCACTCGCATTCCGCCAGTCACTCAAATTCACATCCACACCCAAAATCACACTCCCACCCTAACCATCACCATCACTCTGATGGGGAAGCCAATGTGGGCCAGCCCACGGCCCAAGGACCCTGCAGCCCCAGTGTGACTAGTGGAGCGAGGTCTACTACAGACAGTAGTCCTCTAGAACGACACAGTCATGAACATGAACATGAACATGAACATGAACATGATGAGCACAAAAGTGAGACTGACAATGAACACACACATGACAATCATGAACACTTACATGATGTCCAGCCTCAACAGATCGACCACACGTCTCTCCAAGACCAAGACCAGCAGGTCCAAGAAAACAATGATCTGGGTCAAGAACACAATCCTGGGACAACTTTGGACACTGTACACACCCATAGCCATGAAGTAGCACATCACCATCATGAGCACCACCACCACCACAAACACCCCCATCCCCACAACCACCACCACCACATCCACACTCCAGACCCCACAGACCATCTCAGCCACACACAGCCCACACAGACGCCCCCTCATCTCATGGGGCTTTCCTCCAACGTTGAGGCTTCCTATCTCCAGCTCTCATCAGCCACGCAGATGCCTACAACAAAACCCAAGAGGGCCAGGAGACCAACCAAAGCTAGAGGGCAGCGCACCCGCAGCAAAAACCAAGACCAGTTTGCTCCCACCAGCACCTCTGAGGTGGACGGTCCAAGAAAAGACCCCGACAATGACCATGATGACCATTTTCACAGCCGAGGTCAGTCCCACAAAGAAAAAAGGGAGGTACCAGAAGAAATGATAAGTCCGAACATCTCATCACTGAACAGACATTCTGAGGATGTGCTTCATCAACATGAGGAGGTAATTCATTTAATTACAAGAAATGTCTAAAATACAAATTTGTTCACAGCTTTGCCTAAACCCCTCCCCATGAGTAACTCACATTATATTTGCTTGTTATTCCCCTAATAAATACTAAAAATAAACTCTTTGCTAACAGAAGTTTATAGTATATGTTCAGCACTTGAATTCCTTTATTAGATAGGGAATGTTTTATTTGCATTAATCTCTACTGACCTACAAAAAGCCACCTAATGTAACTACAATGTGGATCTACTGAGAAGATTAATTGAGCTATTAAGTACTGAAACTATTCACTAGTGCATTTAAAGTTAGACAGTCTAGAATTTTACTCTGCATCACCACACTACCAGTTAATAGGATGTCAGATGTGCATCATTAAAGTGAACTTGTTTGATTTGTAGTTATTTGTAGTTAATTGCTCAACAACTTTGCAATTATTAGCAAGAAGAAAAATCTGCATGAAATAATTAATGACTGGTTGTGTATGTGATAAAGGGAAAAAAAAAAGAATTATGATCGTATCTCTCTTCCTGTTCAAATGTTTTTTTTTATGCCCAGTTCAAGATCTCATTCCTTAAGCTTCTGTCCACAAGATTGAGTTTACTTTAAAGACATGGTTAATAATTATACTTAGTTAAGCCTGTTGCTAGGGTATATTTAGGTATTATTTTTCTACAGTGTGTTACCTATGTTGTCAGTCCTGTTCTCATATTTGCCATTTGCCTAGCAGTGTCTGAAGAATTTTTCCCCATCCTCTTCCCTCTCAGTGTCTTAACTTGACCCAGCTGCTGCAGCACTATGGTCTGAACCCTGACTCGCTCATCTCTCCGGCTCAGTTCACCTACCTGTGTCCCGCACTGCTCTATCAGATAGATAGTCGCCTCTGCATCCTTCATTACCACCAGGTCGAACTTCAGGAAGCACCAACACTCTCAGGTATTCACCTATGTCCCTGATGTTTGAAGGGTTTAGATACTATGAATAATTCATGATTTATTATATGTCATTCTTACATGACCATTTTCCAACAAAAGGATTAATTGTTACTGTGTCTTTCAGGCTGATGTATGCAAAAAAAGCTCTTTTCTAAATTGGCTGCCTCATACGATCATAATTCTTTTTTTTTCCCTTTATCACATACACAACCAGTCATTAATTATTTCATGCAGATTTTTCTCAGATGTTTTCAGATTATCTGGCTTCAGATTATCTGGCTGGTGATCTGGCCAAGTTTACTGGAGGTGCTGAATAGTTGGAAAACCTTATATCTGTAGGCACTTTGCAGCCTAAAATATTTGTTCCTAGTTTGACAGGCAAAAATACTATTTTACCATAAGTTCGAACTTCAGGGAGCACCAGCACTCTCAGGTTCAGCAGTCTGCTAACAGAACCACAGGGATTTTTAATTTTCTTGGACTGTGCAATTGGCTTGCCAGGAGTAGGGCTGTACAAATTGGATAGTATATCAGTATTGCGATTTTACTGTTACATATTGTTATTGTGATACAGTTCCGTATACTACGGGAGCCGTATCATCACTTTTCTTTCATTAAAAATAATTAAAGTATATATTGTTTCAAGCAGTAGATTTATCTCACCATCCTTGCAGTCCATATATCGATATTAAGCTTTAAAATCAGTTTCCTTATTCTTTAGCTCTGGCCATTCATGCACTGATTCCCCAACACCTTTAATGGTTAAAAAATAAATTTTGTTGGATTACATGAAGACATTAATTCAACAGAACGCCTAGTAACTTACATGAATTTGTGGTCAGAAACAATGTGATTGATTAGAAATATTTGCTCATCTGTCTACAAAATCCATATATGGAAATGAAGCTGAAATGAATTGACTGTGTGAGGGGTGGGAGGGACGTCTCAGGAAGGGAGGTGGTGTTTCTGATGGTGAATTATCAAATGTCAGAAAAATGAAATGGAACAAAATGTTAAATATGGGCCCTTTGTGAACACCTCAGAACACCTTTTAATGATTGAAGATAAAATGTTGTGTTTCAAAAATAGTTTAATTTAGCTTTACACAACCTTTTTTTTTTTTTTTACACAAATTTTGTCACACTTGTCCTGGTCATTTTTCTGTTCAAATTTATAATAGACAAAGTACTTTCAAACGCCTGTTTTTAATGTTGACACATGACACATTTTAATGTTCACAAGTCATTTTTACCAAGTTTAAGACAAGTCTCAACTTTTAGTTTTAAGTCTCCAAGTCAAGTCTCGAATCTTTATTACCATGTGCACCACAGAGACTGTCCGGGCGCTGCACTTCTGTATAGTAGAGTTCCGCTTCTGTTAGTTCCTCAACATTGCAATGGTAATTAACATTAGCAAAATCGATTTTTTAACATTTATAAATTGATTCAGAACATTTCATTTCTGCTTTGCGGTGCATGTTAAAACAGATTTTATTTCCCAACCCTACTTGCAGATCGGTAAGAGACTCATTTGCATATTGCAGATTCTGATATCAGTATTTCAGCAACAAATTTATGCAGCCATAAATTAAAATGTGATTTCTCAGCTCACAGTTCTGCAGTTTCAAAATGGCTTTTATTAACTTAATAAAGTTGGACAATAAATCATCTGTTAATCATTATTTCAGTATTGACCTGTAAAAATTTGTTAATTGAACAAAACTTTTAAAAATTTAACATTTTTATAATTGATCCCATCACACCTGTTTTCTGAACACCCAGTATATCAATAGAATTATTTCAATGCTAGCTAGAAATCTTGCAACCCTTGATAGCTCACTTTAGTCAAACTTGGTCAAACAATTTTGTCAATTGACCCCATCTGAACTTCCAGAAGTCAGCAGTACATGCTGTAAAAGGGTTATTTCCTAATCATGATAGCTTTGTTGACATCTGGGCTTGTCTTGTGAGCTATTCATGCCTTAGGTTAACAATTCACCAAACACCATGTCTGTGGCCTTTATCTGATATCCTTGTTTATTGTGTTTTCTGAACCATTTGTATCAGGACAGATAAGTTTGTAATGAAACTATAGCCAGTAAAATGACTAAATATATCAATTTTTAATTGTCAAAATGCTCAAACACTTTTGATGTTTCAGTATCTGTAGTGTATTTCCATAGTGTTGTAAACAGCTGTTGTAAGATTGTAAAATCACTTGACTTTTGACAAAGTAAAAAAGCCAGTTGCAGATATTGAATTTCAGGGAGTGCATGGATCTCCAGACACCCAGCCAAGGACTTGAATAAACCTGATTAAACATTACATTGACTTCATATCTATGTTAAATATTTTCGATTGCTTACATTCAGTCTGTGGAAAGAATGCAATTTTACAGAAAATATCATGGTTTTTTTGGTCTATTTGAGACCTGATTTATATCAGTTATTTTTAGCATAAAATCAAACTCTTTCTTATAACTTGTATTGTGAAACTCCTGGTCATCAGTGTTCTGAACAATTATTCTTTGTGTCTTAGTACTATTATCATAAGACTCAATCCTGCCAGTAAATTGTCTTTTACTATGGGATGTGCAACTTGAAATAAAAGTGAAATAGAATGGTTCACTGTGTTTTGGTCACATGATGTCCTGGTCACGAGATGTAGCATGGTGTAATATGAATAAGCAGTTTCTCAGTAAAAATCTGAAGTGCTTGTTGCTGTGGATAAGGGCTTCTTCAACCCACAATCCCTGCTAAACAGCAAGCAGTACAGATTTTTTGTGTCATGTGTTCACCTTTTAGGGTTTCTGACTGAGTTGCAGTACAGATCAGTTCACCCTTGATTAAAAGCATTGTTTTCATAATGATAAACATTTTAATCTAAATGCAACTTTTTAAGCAAACAGTTCTGTCTCATTTGCTGGAGCTCAATTTGTAACTGGTTGATTCAGCTCGTCCCTCCAGCTTTTAGGTCACTGCATGTGGAGTTGTGTTCAAACTGCTTATGACCGTGACAGCTGTTCAGAATCCATATTCCATACTCAGCTTTTTAGCATGAATAAGCAGTCGCTCTGCACTGAAATCAGAAGTGTCTGTTATTGTGGCTAAGGACTTTAACCAACTAGATCAACCAAGCCTGCTAAACAGCAAGCAGTACATTTCCCCTTTCCTTTGTGTCATGTGTTCACCTTTGGTGTTTTTTTACTTGAGATATGGCATAGATCACAAAGTTAAACCCTGAAAACATTGTTTTCATTGTAAACATTTAAAAAAACTTCATATTAGACTTCATATTAAACCCTTTTAGGCCGCTGGTTACGGAGTTGTGTCCAAACTGCTAAAGTGTGTTGCAGCTGTTCAACTTCAATATTCCATCTTCACCAAAATATATACTTGAGTGGTTTGTATCTTATTTATTCCAGTGTGGATCTGGGTGTGGGGCTTTGTGTCCATCACGGTCATCAGTTTACTGTCTCTGCTGGGTGTGGTGTTGGTGCCCATTCTGAAGCAGTCTTGCTTCAAATTCCTCCTCACATTCTTGGTGGCTCTGGCTGTTGGAACACTCAGTGGAGACGCCCTGCTCCACCTGCTGCCTCACGTGAGTACCAGACCACCAGACCCAACCAGACCTGTTCGATCATTCTCCATTTATGTAGATTTGAACAAGGTATTATATTGCGATGAGTTTTGCAGGTTATTAAAAACATTTTTAATCCATTAGTATTAGAATCAGAAATCTTTATTGATCTCAGAAGAAATTGCTTTTGTTACTCACAGAGACACAAAGCCTAAATAAAATCAAATAAAAACTTTGCAGAAAATGCTAAATATGAAATCCACTGTGGTAAACACATACTTTGGTGTAAATACTATAGATAAGTAATGCATTAATATGCCGTGGTGGTGGACCGGCTTGTGTTACCTCAAAATTATTTTAGGGCTGCCAATATAATAATTACTTTTCTGTCCATTAATCTGTTTTTTTTTCTTTTACTAATTAGCTGATTCATCTAATATTTAATTAGGTAATCTAGATATCTAGTAATCTAAATAATCTAATTTCACCAAAAATTGTAACTTTCATTTGCCTTTTTATTTTGACAATAAACTACTATTGTATAATGCATATACAGTACTGTGCAAATATATATTTTATTTTGAGTCATCTTGTTGCTTTAAAAATACAATTTTTTTGCCTTTCACAATTGTCATGTTTTTGGCATATTGAGCAGATTGAATGAGAGAAATTGGAATAAATGTTTTATAGGCTGTAAATTTCCTAAAGATACAAGGCGCCTAGATGAAAGTGTTCCATCCACTCAGCGTTCAGCACCACCAGTATACTGATAATCATCAGGCCATTAGTTACATGTGCTTTGTTTGTGTGCTTGAATGATTCATTAATATGTCACTGTGTGGCTTAACAATCAGAACAATTCCTCGTTACTTGTCAGATTTAGGGACTGGAATGAAAACAAGAGTCATAGAAAGTTGTCCAGAAAGCTTGGAGAACTGCTCCTCAAGACTAAATTAAAAGCTACGAGAATGTCTGGCTCTTTGGAAGCCAAATATGAATAAATTATGCTTGGCTCAAGATATATGCACAGTTCTGTATGAGTGTATTTAGTTGCAACAAGGACAAATTGAATCTCATCCGGAACGGCATTGGTGCATTTTCTTTTCAGGTTCTGCTGAACTTATGCACAGTGAACAAACCACCTTCTAATTTTTAACCATTTGATTCTGATTCTGAAATTCTCACATACTTTCTTTTACACTGTACCTTTTTTGGGGCCATCTCTGATTTAAATGGTTAAAACTCTAGCATTGACAATGACAAAAAAAACAAAAACACTGACGTTGTGCAGCAGGAGTGACACAGTAATACTAAAGAAAAAAAAATAGGTATAAGAAGCCTTTTATAAATCCAAAAGGCAGCAGCTTTAGTTCATTTGACTGCTTTGATAGCTTATGTGTAGAGCTCTACGTGAGGGTACTGTGTGTCAAAGTACAGCTCAGGTTTACACCCACAGTTATGAATCGAGTGTCTGTGGCATTTGTTTTACTGATGGGATGGAATTCAGAATTTCTCAGCTGTTGTTTTTTTTTTCTCTATGTACCAGCTAAGAGTCTGTATCTGTGTTCTGGTTTTATCCTCTAGTCTCAAGGAGGCCATGACCACAGTCATGAAGAACACAAAGGAGAAGAGGAGACAGACTTGCTCGTAGAGTTTGATGGTGTGTGGAAGGGTCTGACCGCATTGGCTGGAATCTACCTCCTTTTCATCATTGAACACTGCATTAGCATGGTCAAACACTGCAAAGACCAAGGGGTGAGAGACTGGCCAGTAAAGAAAAGGATTAGGTTAGGTTAGAGCATGAAATGTTAGTGTTAGTAGGAAACTGACCTGGCTGAAGGCCACAAATACATGTTCTGTAAGAAGAGACATAAATGAGACAGAAGTTGTTAGAACTGCTGCCAAAGAGCATGAGTGAAATAAAAGATAATGCGACTAGTATTTCTCACTTCTTAGCAGTCCAGTCTTGCTTTGCTCTCTGCAGGGCCATTTCTGTAGGAGGAAAAAGAGAGGTGAAGAGGGGAAGATTGGAAGGAAGTTGTCGGACCACAAGCTGAACAGACGATCAGATGCTGAGTGGATGCATTTGAGACCATTGAATGATGGTAAGTTTTTTTTGTTTGTTTTGTTTTTTGCGCTCCTTTAGAAAACAAACAGGTGGCAAAGCAATATGGTCGTACAGCGTAGTATAATAAAGCCTGACCTTTCCAACTTGTACCACGTCTTTTATAAAAGCAAGAACTCTGGACTTTTATCCAATCAGGCTCCAACACCGATGCTCAGCTAAATGAACTGCAGCCTTTGGATTGTCCCAGCAAGTCTGACACGGCCATCTCCGACAACCAGCAGTCCCACCAGGAGATGGCTGTAACGGCCACAGAAAATGGCAGGAAGGCCAAAACAAAGAAACACAACCACGGACACTCACACGGCCACAGCCACTCCCATCAGGGGCACTGTCACTCAGACAAAGAAATGAAGGACGCTGGGATAGCCAGCATAGCCTGGATGGTCATCATGGGGGATGGCATGCACAACTTCAGCGACGGACTAGCTATTGGTAAGACCAGCTATGTAACATATTGTGTTCAGGAACAACATCAAAAAAGTGTAAGAGCAATGCAATAAAATAATAAGATAGCAGCTGTTGGTTAGGTCCATCAGTTTGAATCCCAGGAATGCTAGTGGCACCACTGAAGCCATTTATTGTAAACAACAATATTTAATTATTTAAAAATCATAATCACAACACAAACTACCCAAATGTCCCTGATCAAAAGTTTTCATATTCCACTTAATACCGTGTATTGCCCATCAATGACAGCTATTGTGGTTGTGGATGAGGCTCTTTATCTTCTCAGAAGGTAAAGCTGCCCATTCTTCCTGGCAAAAAGCTCCAGTTCCTGTAAATTCTTGGGCTGTCTTGCATGAACTGCATGTTTGTGGTCTCCCCAGAGTGGCTCAATGATATTGAGGTAAGGAAACTGAGACGGCCACTCCAGAACCTTCCATTTATTTTGCTGTAAGCAATGACAGGTGACTTGGCCTTTGGATCAAGGGTTGAGTGCAAACTTTCTCCCAATAATTTTTGATAACTTACTGCATTCATCGTGCCATCAATTGTCACCAAATTTCCTGTGCCTTTGTAGCTCACATATCCCCTAAGCATCAGCGACCCACCACCGTAAGAATGGTGTACCTTTCATCATAAGCCTTGTTGAATCCTCTTCAAATGTAGCACTTACGGTTGTGGCCAAAACGTTCAATTTTGAAGTCATCAACTACATTTTCCCGCAGATCCTTTGACATATCTTTTGCTTTCCACATGACTTACAATCCAAAAAATTCATTGCCACACTGGATGAAAGATACAGGTGTAAGTCAGGAGTCCAGAAACTCACTGACCTTTTATACACACTCACTAATTACACGCAAACAGATCACAGGTGAGGATGGTTACCTTTAATAGCCATTCAAACCTGTTTTTTGTTTTTTTTCAAGTTGTGTGCATGTTATCTGGCCAAATCACCAGGGTATGTACAATTTTGATCAGGGTCATTTGGGTAGTTTTTGTGATTATAACGAGTAAACACAGTTGGTTGAAAAGAAGTAGCTTCAACACAACACTATCCATGAGTGAAAGGAAAGTTTTTGTGTTATCATTCATATTCTCTGAA
>JBBMFX010000002.1:3800689-3815746 GCA_037832545.1 Rhabdalestes septentrionalis | reverse complement strand
ATCAACTTGGACAGAAGTATAGGGACATCGCTCTAGAATGTTTAGCACAGTTGGACATATTGCTACGCCTGAGAGATCCTGCCTTAAGCCACACAAAGTCAAGGTGTGCTGACTGTCTTACAATGTCTTCCACTCCCAGAGTTATGTGATATTTAGAAGCCAAGGTTTATGGATTTTTGAAAGGATGCATTTGCATTATTATGCCATTATCATTACATCAGCAGAAATAGACATAATGACAATATTATCGTTTATTGCAAAAATTTCTGGGACAATTTATCTTCCAGCAAAATTTGTTATCATTACAGGCCTATTTGTAATGAAAAATATTTTTGGAGGCTACGGCATTGTTGTTAGTGGAACATGCCAGTGTCTGACTTTCCCAATAAGAGATTTGTTGAAATATCAAATGTTATTGTTCTGAATCTGGTAGTGCTCACTAATCAAAAATTCAGTTTCTCTCAAATAACAATTAAACAGCAAGTACTACGGGTAAAGACCCTAACGACTACAGTGCCAAGTACCAAGCCTCCTCCTTCATCCTACCCCAGACATGCTTAATAATTCAGGTGTCCTGGACTTTAACAAGCTGTGAAACACTAGAAACTTTTTGACCGTTCCACTTTGCATCCAGTTATTAATGTGAATGCCATTGGAATTAAATTGATACATTTATTGTAACAATCGATTGATTAGAAAAAAAGTTATGAGCCTTTTTACGTTCCTTTGTCCTTATGTGACAAGATGTAACCCAAATCCATGATTTTTCCATCACCAAACTTGACTGTTTTCTGGGTGAATCTTGGGTCCATGCAGGTTCCAACAGGTCTCTTGCAGTTTCTGCAGTATTTGCAGCATTTGCAGCATTTCTGGCTAATAAAGGTACCAATCATTGACAGAAGTCTTATCACATAAGGACACAGTAACTTAAAAAGACATATAACTTTATTTTTAATCAATCGTTCCAAAAATATATCAATTTAATGCCAAGGGCTTTCACATTAATAACTGGGTGCAAAATGAAACAGTCAAAAAGTGTCCTGATGTTCACAGCTTTTTAAAGTCCAGAACACCTGAGTAACTGGGTAAGATGAAGGAGGAGGTTTGGAAGATGAAACCAAAGAAGGTTGATGAACTCTCGGAGTCCTGCAAGTTTTCTTTGCCATTCCAGACGATTTCTTTAACAAGTTATTACAGTTATTGCCAAGACCTATGGATGTGGTCCTCCAAACACATACAGGTACATTTCAAGACACCATGACTTTATGTTCTGATGTTATTGTAACATGTTTTTATATTCTAAATAAAGAATATGTATAATTTCTACATTAATTTTGTAAACAACAAGACTTTTGTCCAGGCAAAATTTGACCTTTCTGTATTAATTAAATGATACAACTCAATGAATGATGCAAAACTTTATTTTGGTATAATAAGCATAATCTAGAGGGCTTTACCTTTCTTACAAGCCATTTCTGATTCCAACTGATTACCTACAAGTCAAGTTATTATTTGTTGTTCCAACAAGCGACAAGACTTTTGTCAGGCACTGTATATGTAATGGTAGCTGTTTATCATTTATGTATGTTCTTTACTATAGATTATTCCTAATTCCTGATTCTGTTGTCCATTATATATAACTGGATGATCACTCAAAGTAATTTTTTAGTGATTAATGAAGCATAACAATGACTATAAATCTTAATTAATTGAAACATTTGGTTTCCTAAAGGTGTTTTCAAAAATGATGCTGTTGTGTGCTCAGTAAAGTGGGCTGTTAGTTTCCTCACAATTGCCAAATCATTCCCATTGTGTTAAATCCCACCTCCACCAACCACAGGGAAAAGAAGCTAAAATGCTTTAAAAAGAAGAAGAAAGGGAGCTGAATAATAATATTAATGAATAGTAAAAATTTTCTACCTCATCTCAGAAAAAAACAGTAAAAGGTGGCATTTTTGTAAGTTTGTCCATGCGCATGCTGGCGCCTGTATGTTCGACATGCTTGGGAGAGCATAGCATAAACAATTTTCCCCATTTGAAGAGGGGAAAAAACAACCTGAAAAAATAAACACTGCAAGATGAGAGACTGGGGGATGGGGAAGAGTTGGGGAGGGGCAACATGAAAGGCAGTGAAATAGGGCAGAAAAAGACAGAAGACCCTGGTGATGGTTACTCAAACACCCAGTCGACTGACAGTCAGCCTCTATAGACAAATCAGAACAGTGTGTGTGTGCGTGTGTGTGTGTGTGTTTGTTGATGCAGTGTGTGGGTATGAAACAAGAGCTTCACTTTTCCGACTTCAAAGCTTGAACGTTGCACCCGAACAAAGCCTGAGATGAACTGAAGGAATGTAAACACAAAGAAGAAAAGATAAAATGGAAAAAACAGTGGTGGGGGCAGAGGGGTGGGGTTAGAATCTTTTGAAGAATTAAACTCTTTAGAAACAATGGATACAAACAAAGCACAGACATGAAGAGTGGAGGTTGCAGAAATGGTGACATTTGTCCATTAAATACAACAAACTGACATGAAGAGTGGAGGTTGCAGAAATGGTGACATTTGTCCATTAAATACAACAAACTGACTGAATGTTCTTGCACACCACAGGTCTGTAAAACGTATCAATTTATCTCAGAAACTGTAGATTTTATTTGCTTTAAACATTGACATGGTGTTTATTGAACAATTATTAATGAAAATAAGATAAATGTAACAGTGCAGACTGACACCCGTTACCTGTTTTATCACTTAATAGCTTGTTAAAAAACACTTTTCTTGTGATCCACATTATAATTACACAAGAGGGCTTTCTGTAGGTCAGTAGTGATTAATAAAATATGAAATTTTCTTGCTAATAAACACTCTTAAGCTGAAAATACTTTAAAGTACTTTACTTTAAAGACATATTTTGTGTTGTTGGTAAACAAAGAAATTGTCTGTTTTTGGCAATATTTTGACTGGTAGTGCATTAAATTGGAACAGTCAGCTGGAGAAAATTTAGGAAAGGAAAAAAAGAGGCACAACACACCTACAATCAGGGAAAAAATAATCTGTGCAGCTGCAAAAGAGAAAAGCCAAAAGAAGAGTGATAAATGATGTCATCAGTGATGTTAATCACATTGTTATATGAAGAACCCTTGCAGTGAAAAAATACTTGATATACTTGATTTTAAAAAAAAGCAAATACTTGATTCAAATGTCAGACGTTACATCAATATAATGCAAGTGAAGAAAGCAGAGCACATGTGTGGCTCTTTATTTAGCTGATTTTCTTCTTGATTCTCAATCAGAGTGGTTGTGTTTGAGCAAGGCACCAACTGACCTGATTCTCCAGGTCCACCTTTTTGTTCTTGTTTGTCTCCAGGGTCTCCTGCAGCTTGGCAAGTTTCTCCTGGACCTCCTTCAAAGCAGCCTGCTTCTTCTGGAGGCTCTCCATTGCCACCTTCAGTTCTCCCTCAGCCTGGGCCAGCTTCTCTTTCTTAGGCGCCACTACTTTAGCAACCCTGAAAAAAGTGAGGTGTGTGGGTAGAGAGAGGGGGATAGAGAGAAAAACATATAACAAGACAGAGAGAGAGAAATAAAGAGGGAGGGAAAGAAAGAGAGAGATATATAGAGAGAGGGTGAGAGACAGAGAGAGAAATAGATAAGAGAGAGAAAGAAATAAAGTAGGAGGGAAAGAAAGAGAGAGATAAAGAAAGAGAGAGAGAAAGAGAGATGAAAAGGAAGAACAGGTAACAAAGGAAAGTCTCTTTACAAAATACAAAATCAATGTTTGACTGGGTATTTTTCCACCAGCAGTATGTCTTTCAAAGTTTAACTTCTATTAAAAGTTTGCAGATAATTTCAAAACTCTATTCCTGACAACTACCAAGATCCTGGAGCTTCACTCCTCACCTTTCAAAAACCTCTCATCCATTTGATCTAAATTGTAATCACATGGTCCATGCACTTTCAGTATAAAACGCCTAATATTATGAAGTGTTGCCAGCAGATGACACTGCAAACAGTTTCTGATTCTGATTTTCCCATTTAACAGTTTAGCTTAGACTATCAAATGGGAAATGTGTTTATATTTGTTCAATTTGTTCCATAAATGAGTGGTTTTCACTTAAAGATGCTTAAAAACAAATGCATAATAATAATAAGACAAAATAGTAATAACTGACCATTGTGTTTATATTTTATTAACTAATTCTCCATAAAGAAAATAATATTAAAATTTTATTTTAACAGTTATTATAGATCATAGAGTTACTAGTAAAATTCTTTGTAGTTAAAGCACTCATTATTTAATATGTGACTTCCCTACTAGTTCTAGTTAATTGGAAAGTGTACCTCCTTCCAAATATATCACTATGTGGGATTTTACATACTACAAGTTCAAAGTTTACAGTTGCATGTTACTCACTGAATATTTACTAACAATACAGTATGTACAGTAAGTTTAACTGAGCACACCTGGTTTTGTTTGTTTATTATTTGTTTCAGCAGACCGGTGCTCAGTTAAAATGATGTTTAGTTTTTATTGATATGTGGGTTTTGGGGTTTTGTTTTTAGTTCTGTATGTGGTGAACCTTAGTTGTCTGTCCACTCTCATCCACTCCTGTCTCTTTAAGATTGAATGTTGATTTATGTTTAGGCCCTTGTGCCTGTTTCTTTGTTTAAAAAAAAAAGAAAAGAAAAGAAAATGGAAATCTGCATTTGCACCTCTTATGACATGGAGAGAGGAGACATGACACACTATTTTAGATTCTGTGATGTCCTGTGAGCAGCCGCTACAGACCGCCATTGTTGAGTTTAGTTAAAGGACTTTTAAAGGTCCCATGGCATGCTGATTTTTTATGCTTTTATATATATTTGTGGTCCCCTAATACTGTATCTGAAGTCTCTAGTGCAGAATTACAGCCACTTCGAGCAAGTCCCACAATGAAATTTCCCCACAGCCGTGCCCTTTCTGTGTCGGTGGCTTTAAGCTATAAGAGAAGTGATGCGTGGGTCGAGCCATGACCTGCGGGTGCGAAATTGTGGGTGCAGGCAGGCTGGTGTTGCAAACTATTTCCTTGAGTCAGGTCGGGTTTTGGGTCAGTTCGGGGCAGGCGTTGAAGAAAGCCGACCCGCGCAGAACTAATGAGCAGGAAGAGAGAGGCAGTGTAAGGAGGAATGAGGTGGGGTGTGGACCAGCTTGCACTAATGTTCACAGTGTATAGCAATGGCTCATAGACTAACAGCAGCACGGTTGTCCAAATAAAAAAAATAAGTACAGCACTTGAGTTAATGTGTATACTCACACACCATTCACACACATACCTGATGCTGTCTACATTTAAATTTGTGGCAGTACCCTGCTAATTGGACTGCTAGCTGCAGAGCTAATGTTACAGCCACATTCTTAGGGAAAAAAGCTTGGTAACCATATTCAGCAAAGTCACAAAATTATATAGTGTTAAGTTGTCCAAGGTTTGTAGCTGAGGCAAGGAGAGTGGGTATTGATCCAGACTTAATTTTCAGCTGTTCAGCACGACGAGCTCTGTATTGTGTCGCCGCATTTCCAGAGAAAATAAAATTAACCCACTTGTACTTCAGAGGACAGCATGAAGGAACTTAAAAATACATTTGTGCTCATTTGTACATCTAAGAGCTTCTTCCTAAGGTGAAAAAGGATTCTCAAAGCACACTTATTGCCATTTCTAGCCACTGCAGACTAGTGGAATTCATACTAATGGTAAGAAATCTTACAAAGTGAAATTTTATGGGTCATGGGTCCTGTTTTGGTTTAAGAAGTGTGTTGAGTGATTGGATCATGTCCTTTGTTGGTGTGTATTTAAGTTTTACTGTTTCCCAGTTTAAGTTTTATTCCACAGTCAACCATGCATTTGTGTGTTTCACCTATCTGCTTTTGGTTGAGTTGAGATTTTGTTTCAGGTCCTCATGCCTGTTTGTTTTGGATTTTAATAAGAGCATTGTGAACATGGAGGTCTGCCTACATGCCAACACACATTTGGGAGACAGGGCAGACCGTGACAGGTCTAAAAGAAACAGTTTTCATTTGCAGCTTCTATCTAGTGTTTAAAAAAAAACAAGGTTTGCAAAAACATTTTACTGTTAGTTTAGATTATACATTCATTTAAAATAATTATTAAAAGATATACTGAAAATTAATTGAAAGTACATAAGTTAAGTTACTAGGTCTGCCTCAAGTTACTAATAAAATGTAATAATTAGAAATGTTGGACTTTTTATGAAGTTATAAACACATTTATAAGACAATCTGGCTAATTGTCCTGTCGGGTAGGTCTAAAAATCTACACTCACAGGTAAAAGATTCTCATATGGAGAACATAAATGTATTTGTAAATGTAACTGTAAATGTATTTGTTAAGAAAAGAATACTGATTGCATTTTAGTAAATATTAAGTAACATGCAAATGTAGAAAATCTAGTAGTGTATTTTTGGTAAAAATCTAGTTTTCTAGTGAGTTTATCCATAAGAATTATTTTCTGGGTTTGTTAGTTTTTAGTTGTTGCTCACAACCAAGTCTGATATGGATGGGAAAGTGTGCAAACACTCCACAAGCCATAACTTTGCTAAAACGTACTTGTCGTAGGAGTCCATTGCACAGACCCATTTGCAGAGACCTTCGGCAGCAGTGGAGGCTGTTCGAATCTTCTCGGGCACAAAGTCAGGGTTGGTGATGTATTTGTTGCGAATGATGGCCATGTAGGCTGGGGGGATGTTGTCTTTATTGTATTCATGCAGACTCTGCAGGAACTTCATGTCACCCAAAAGCTTCTTGGCTGGGCCCCAGAAATCCTCCACCTTTTTGCCAGAGCCAGAAGGCTCTGGGATTCGGTCGGGCTTGAGGCCCTTCAGTATGCAGATGGCCTCCATCACCAACTTGACTCCAGCTGGAGGACTCTTCATAGATTTCACAACTGTAATGTCCTACAGGTTTGGCCATTATGTAAAATTAAAATTACTGCTTTTGACCTACAGTAGGACATTAAATCTATTACATATTCTGTACTGTACAATAGGCACCACTCATGTATTTATATTTTGCTTCCAAAAAGACAAATTATTGTTTTATCTTTAATGGAGTCTTGAGGAACAGTTCTCCAGGCTTACTGAAGGACATTAAAAGGCCTTCAGTTTCAGTCCCTGAATCTCAGCAATTTCATTGGAATATTTTTAGTTTGTTAAGCCACACAGTGACCCAACAAATAGATCATATTGCATAATAAAGCACATCTAAATTAAAGCCTGAACCAGTGAAGAAACAGGTGCCTGTGATTCATAGCTGGTGATTAGCATACTGGTGGTTCTGAATATTATCTAGACACCTTGTATATTAAAGCACTTTGCATCCTGTGTCAGTTAAACATTTGTTCCCATTTGTTTCATTTATATGCTAAGGATAAAATAGTTTGACAGGCAGAAAATGAAATTCATGCAATGACTGAAAGCAAAATATAAAGAAATGAGGGGTGGCTTAATACTTTTGCACAAGACAATATACACACACACACACCAATGAGTCTTTTTATTTGTTACACATGCATCTATAATCTGGTAGGTGTGAAGCTTAAAAAATGGACAATGAAAATAGATGATGACTGTAGATTTGAGGTAAATTAAATGAAGTGTCAGAATGTAAATATAAATTAAGGGTGGAACCCGAAGCTGAATTTGTTTTTTACAAATACGGTATTCAGACAAATTCGGTGCTGGTTGTGGGGTGGGCGTGGGGGGGACATATGAGCTGCATTATGAATTTTACTAGAACACAAATACAAGTACAAATACAAATACTTTTCCATTTTAATGAATACAAATACAGATGCGAATAGTATATATATACAAATATAATTACAAATGAAAAGATATTACCTGAGGAGTGAGTGTATTAAGCGCAGCCAGCGCTGACTCCAAGATTGGTAAGGCTACAGCCAGGTCTGCATCACATTCATCTTTGATGGCTTTGGCGGTCATGGCCTGTTCGTTGGCTACTGCCTCATCCACCCGAACCACTTTTTCCGTCTTGGTCACCTCCATGGACTCGTGCTCGATCACGACCATCATCTCATCCACCTCTTTGCTGGCAACACGTAGCTGAGGCTGAAGGGCCTCAAGTTCCACCTGCATGGTGGCCACCTGTGCAGCGGCCGACTCAAGCTTCTCCAGACCCACCTCATACCGCCTCTTCAACTTCATCACCTCTCTTTCACAGACAAGGAGAAAAAAACACATTGGTCTTTGTTGTAGAAGCCAGTTCTGGATTTTTTCCAAACACACTGTGGCTCTGATTTTACTACTCTGAGATGTGATTTCCAAAGAACAATTGCCTTGATAATAAAAACGAGGTAATACCTATTGAATTACAAAGGAATGAGGAGTGGGTCAAGACATTTGCCCAGTATTATATGTTGGTAATATCAGTGCACAAAAAAACCTCACAAAAGCAAACTGAGAGGGCAATGTTACAATATGTCTAGTGCAGGCTGTTATTGTTCAGGCATCTCACAGCACGCCTGAGAAATTTATATAAAAAGTTTTTTTAGCTAAATTGTATGTGCTTTTAAAAGCTAATATTTCAAAATAAATAATGTTAATACAGTAAATTGTCATTTTTTTATTCCCAGACCTCTCCTCATGGAAGCCCATTGTTACATTGCAGTTCTCATCAACTACCTCAAATTAGACCATGATTACTGGAAAATATTTACCCATCACTACTAGGAAATAAGATCATAAAATGCATAGCCTGGATTAGGGACTACCTATCAAATCAACTACAGCATGTCTAGCTGAAGAGCTGTTGCTCTGATTGTTTCCTCATCACCACCTACAGAATTTCTTCAGGTACAGATCTCTACCACCAGAGGAACAGATGTACACATTGACAGTAAATGGAACTGATTCAAGAACACTGATATTGTATACACTTGGTCTGTTTCGGTACGTAAAGCGACCTCATATCGATTAGTCAGCATTTTTGAGTGTATGTGAACATGCCAAACATACTCTGACCCCTCTGCAACAAACTGATCTGAGACCACCCCAGGAGACCGCTTTGAGTCCGCGGGCCAGTTTGGTTAACTCGCACATTTTGAACACAAAGCGCTCTGAGTTTGCTTTGACTGTTTCAGCCCTCTAGACTTAACCGCAGGTAGATCACGTGGGAAACCATTTACGTCTATGCAGTAAACTTAAAATAAATATTACAACTAAAAATTAGAACCCCCTTGTTAAGATCAAGTTTCCCTAACAAGCAGCTCATACTCAAATCATTCTTGCTCTCTATCAGCCTAAGAAAGGTAGTAGCAGAGATCTTTGTGGAAAATGTAGAAGTTAGGTACAGCGTTTAACTATCTACACTTATGTAGGAAAAAAATACTAAGAATGATGAATTTGAAGAAAAAGGGTGGATAAGGAACTTAAGGAGTGAACAGAAAATTAACTGAGACCCATCTGAGCTGAAGTGGAGCAGAAAGAGAATCCCTTTTAAATGATCTCACACTGTAAACAAAAAAGAGTTCCCCTTTCTGTCAGTCCATTTTTTGGACAACTTCTAGAGGACTGAGTTTGATTCTATATGTGAAAACACCCTTTTCTCCTGAGAAGGCTCAGGTTTTTAGGTGTGAAGGACAGGTCTGCAGGACAGTGTTGACCATGTTCAATCCATGAATGACGGTATGGTGTTTTTTGTAACTGTGTCCTGGGGCAGTGGGATGAATGCATCTGATGTCAACAAGCTGAACAAGATCATCAGAAAGGCTGGTTCTGTCCTGCGTTTCAAACTGGCGATCCTGGCGGAGGTGTCTTAAATGAGAATGCTGAAGAAGCTTCTCTGCATCATGGACAACTCCTCTCACTCCATGGATGCATCCTTGATGGACCACAGGAGCACACACAGCAAAAGACTCATTGCCTCTAAATGCAGAACTGAATGCCACAGAAAACCTATTCTACCTGTGACAGTAAACCTGTAAAACTCCTCCTCGTTCTGTAGATCATCTTTTTCAATCTCTGTCATTCTGCTCCAAATACAAAAGCTACTCAGTTGCTTGATCTGAATGATACTGACTGCTAGTCTCTTCTCCTCAATACCTGCTGCCAATTTATTTTATTGCACCTGCTATAATGGCTCCAACTCCATCCTTGTTACCTATAACAAACTAGATAAAATGTAAATGCCCTGTAAAGGTAAACAGCTTTGATAGCTTTCATATCTGATTTGATGACAATAATTCTTAAGTTAAGATTTACAAGAAACATTTCAACTGAAAGTGTAGTTGTGTTAAAGGTATCAGTGTAGTTACAAAGCACCTTATATGCTTGCAAACCAAATGTTATTGCCCTTTTGTTCATACTGCAATACTTTAAAATATAGGCGTGCAATACATTACTTTTGAATGTGTTATTTAATTTTGCATATAACAATGTGATTAATCATGGTTAATCGCAGAAAATCATGCGATTGTTCGCGATTAAAATTTTTATAAACATTTGCACTAGTGATCAGCTGGTTCAGCACACTAAATATGAAACTACACTGCTGTTTTGCACTATTGTTACTGTCTGTTTTTAAAAAAAAAACTTATTTTTGCATTAATTCTAATGACAAAAGATAAAGAAAGATCTTTCTTATCTAATCTCATCTTAAATCCCTGGTTCGGTTCAATCAGTACTTCATTACATTACATCAGCAGCTACTGAGTTTTCAAATGGTCGGAGGAATTTGAAAAAAGTTCATTTGGACACATTAAGACATTTGTTGCATAAAACAACATCCTAATAACTCTAGAAAATGAAGAGCCTTACGTTCTCTTGAATTCCAGCAGAACTTTAAAGGTGGAAATGAGTTCTAGGTAGGAGGTGGGTGTGACATAGTTGTATCGTTGCAGCTCAGAGAGGAAGCGTGCTGAGAGATTGATGCTGGAGATGTGGAAGCTCTGACACATGTCGATGCAGCCAGCACGAATGTCATCTGTCATCTCGATGTCCTCCAAAAAGCGAGATGCCACTGCTTGCAATGCATCCTCAGGCCAGCTCTTAAGAGAAAGATACAAGGAGATAAACCATTGCATGTAGTGGTCACCACTACGTTATGTGGGATGTGTGGATGAGATGTAAGGTCTGGGGTCCTCAACTGACTCCACGGAGGCCAACTGTGCCAGGTCTGTTGAGTTCTGGTGATTTCCCTCTGATTTAAGGAATGTTTGAAGAAAGTCACCAAACTGTGCTAGACTTGACATTTGGACACCCCTGAATCCCAAAACAAATTGCACCAAATAGCTGTGATGTCAGAGAAATATCCCTGTATAAAAAATATCCCTGTATAAAAAAATGGTCCTACCTGGAACCAGTCTATTGTGCAGCAGTTGATGAGAGCTGGAAAACGTCGCAGACGGCCTCTGAATGTGTGTCCTATAGGACTCATAGCCAGGACCACATGGAGCTGGCTGCGGCATCGCTCAAGGAACATGTTGAAAAGGGCCAGCGGGCTTCCATCCGTTTGCTTATCTCGCTCCCTCTGGCGGTCCAGGATGCGCATGCGTTCACAGATCTCCTGCTTCTCATCCACAGCAAAGAGGTTTGGCACCTCCCCTGTGTTGAGCAGATTGCTGACATCTTCCAGGAATGACTCCATCTTGATCTGGGTGTCAGTGAAGAGGAACACACCATGGGTTTCTCCAAACGTGGACTTCTGGAGTATGAGCTTGAGATCATCACGCCACTCGGCTGTCCCGTAGCTTTTTGAGATTTCCACCTGGAAGAGCTCTGCCTCAGCCATGTGGCCAGCCAGGCGGGTGAGGGACTGTCGACCGCTCCCTCCAACCCCTACCAGGAGTGCATGGCCACGAGGCTGCTTGAGGACACGGGAAATCCTGCAGACATGTTCGATTGCGAAACGAAAGAGTACAAGGTTCATGGGCGCCTTGCTGATATTGTTAAACTCCTCCAGATGAGACTCCACTACCTGACGCAGGTGGTCCAGGTTGCCCACCTCACGATAGTTGCGGTCCTCGCCCTTGGGGTCATGGAAGTCGCAGAACATGAGGCTGCGCAGGTCATCTTCTGTTACATGGCCATCCATGTCAAAATCCAGGTGCTTGAAGAGCTGGTGGAAGTCTTCCTTAAGATGGGACTGGCTAACCTCCTGCAGGAAGTCCACCATCCAAGTGCGGTCAGACGGCTGAACCAAACGGTCATAATAGACCCTCTGCACCTGAAGCAACAGAGGTACCACATATGAAGTTAAGGGTTTATGAATAACTGAAATAATTATTCTTTCCCTACAACAACTTACCAGCAATATTCTAAAAAGTAAAACAATGCATTCAAGCACTAGTCTTGTACAGCCTTTTTAACTGTGGTTAAGTAAGTGCATTACCTCATGTACCCAAAGGCGTTTAATGGCTTTAGTGTCATCTGCAGTCTCTGGACGAGATAAACAAACCCCCTGGATGACACGAGAGAAATCACGTAGGTTGAAGAGATAATGGGACTTAGCAGGTGTGGGTAGCAAGTTCTTAGTGGCTTCCTGATACACGGCTGTGGTAGCACCAACTATTTGAGAGGTAAGGCTGGCAAATGGCTTTGCAAATGGAAATCTGAGAACAAGAGCAAATGAATAGGTGACACAGCATTTTGGTAGGCCAACCAAAATGAATTTAGTTGGCATGATCTCCTTTGTGCAAATTTAAGTGGCTTTTACAAGCAATCTTTCATTATTAGTATTATGAATTATTTCTATAATTGCCTCTACATCACACTGTACTTACAGTGATTAAACAAAATACAATTGTATTATCACTTAAAACAAAACAAAAACATCAAATGGACACAGCAGATATACCGTATAGTCAAGTGCCAACTTAGAATCCTGGAAAAGATGGTATACATGGTTTTTTCATCAAACTCATTAATAGTGATTGTGTTAAAATGACGAAGGAAGCGAGGTGTTACTGGGTTCCTCCCACCACCTGTAAAATAATAAATAACAAAAAGAGAGAAAGGACCAGGGTTGTATACATTGTTTTCATCTACAGTCTTCATGCATAACATTTTTCTGGCAGATTGTGAACCAATCATTACCAGGTGGCCTGAAGACACCTAAAACAAATATAGGTCAGAACTGGATTGGGACAGAATTTTTTCAGGCAGCAGTTATGTTTAGACACATTTTTGTTGGGCTACAATAATGTTTGGACAGAATTCAAGAGTTCAGGAAAGTTTTGTCTGGTTACAGCTGGGTTGGGAAATTATTATATGGGGGTAGAGTTGGGTTTACACAACTTTGTGAGACTAAAGTAGAGGTGGATGTTATTTTGTCAGGCCACAGTCAATATGCAATTAGGTGCCTGTACCTGACCAGGAGTTAAATGTATACTTGGGCTTTCGTCGTAATTTCAGACTCACCAGGGGGTCCCATGGCACACATGATCTGAATGTCCACCAGGTTAATCATGGAGCAGTCCTTCATGTCATACCAGTTCCAGTGGTCCAACCACTGACGCAGAAGCTCGACAGGTGGTTGTGCTCCGTATGTTTCCCTTGCCGGCATGTTCACATCATCCACAAACACCACCTACAGAGCGAATGTTCATCTTTATGCTCTTATTCCATGAAACTACACTCCCGTTTTGATTTAAGTAACAGTATTTGGCTTTCCCCTTTTTTCAAATGTGAGTGACGACATTATAATCAGAAGCCGGCAGAATGAGGACATGCTAAATGCATGTAAAAGATTTTAATCCAAATCTGAACATTTTAATTAAACACACACATCAAATAGGTATAATGCAATATGCTACAACCTAAGATAATGTTTAACAGCTAGAACAGTGCTCTGCAGTTCATACCATATAATGCATGTAGATGTGAATAGTTTGAAGGGGAAATCATCTTTTTCATAGCAAAGGCATGACTTTGAAAAGAGTAACTGCTAAACATTACAGAAATACCTAGCTGTTAACATTAAAATAGATGGTAGCAAATATAGGACTTTTTAAATATTGGATTAATATTAATATTATATTGGATGATAATACCGTTCTCTTTCCCAATGGTGGGCCAAAAACTCCTTTGCGCCTTTTGTCCAGCTTAGACATGATGATGTTTTGAGTCTGAGCAGCTGTACTTTGAGCTGAAAAGTTGATTAGCAGAGGGTTGTACATATCCTTGTTCAGACGATTCAGTAAGAAGTCCTGTGGAGAGTGGAAGATATTCAATTAAGCTTAATAATGGGGTTCAGACCCCTGGATCTAGAGATCTATACACACCATATACTTTATTAGAACCACCAAAGGTATCACAAAAGCAAAGGTATCATTTCTGGAAATGGGCCTCTAAGTGTGCTCATGAGTTATGAAGGTAAATTAAAAGACTAAGAATGAAGTTTGAGCATCTATTTTGATATCCGTGATACCAAGCCAATTTTTCTGAACTAGTTTAAATGTTGGCCGCACTATTTGGACATTCTGGCACACTAGTTTGCAACTATGCCGTACTAGTACTGTAAAAATCCTTTCTAGTCAAGCATTTTCCTCAAATACTTAAAATTGGGCCTGAAACTAGTGAACTCGTACAGCTTAAAATGCCTAATGGTAGCACTAGTGTTTGCCAAAATGTTCACTGGTTGCACTTCGAGGGTGTTTTGAACTTACTAGAGGTACTAGTGTTACTAGTAAGGAACAAGTGTTCACTAGTGACAATAGTGAGAGTGTCTTTTGCTTTAGTAGTTAAATATTTACTAGTTAACTAGTTGAACCGTCTTTCACCTCTACTAGTGGTACTAGTTGCACTAGTGCAAGCCAAAATGATTACCGGTGGCACTAATTGCACACAATTCTAATAAGGAGGCTGTAAGAGGTAAAACACAGAAGCTTCTAATTGGCTCTCCAGCAAAATCTCCACCCAGCCAAAATGTAACCCAATAAAGCCTGGAGAGCTTTAATGTCATTAGCTGTCTGCTCGTAGCTTACTATCCATGCACAACAAAGCATGAAAATGTAGGTAAAATGTATAAAAATATTTGTTTGTGTACATTCACT
>JBBMFX010000002.1:3735364-3766225 GCA_037832545.1 Rhabdalestes septentrionalis | reverse complement strand
GGGGTTCTGTATGTATCCTGTCTGTATGGCCTGTCATTCCTGTGTGAGCTTTGTAAACCTGTTTGATGTTCCGTTTTGCTTTCTATTAAAGTTCTGTCCCTGCATCCTGTGGCATCTTCCCCCCCCTCCTTTCTTTTGGGTACACCATACCGTGACACTGGCTTTGGTTCAGCACCACTTGTGTAGATGGACTGTAGGTTTAGGAAGCTCAGAGTAAATTATGCATTTAGCCGAGCACACCACCCCTTGAAGATCTCATCTGTCCTGCTTGGTGCTGTTCCCAAACCAGGTGCAGACGCTTCCCGTCAGGATGCTCTCAATGTTACAGGAGTAAAAGTTAATCTACCCCCTACTGAGGTAGATTAAATCCCTGAGACATCTACGGAAGGAAAGACACTGACCGGCCTTCTTTCCCAGAGTGTTGGTGTGACAGGTCTATGACAGGTTCTGAGTGATTTGTACACCCAGACACCGGAAACTCTCCACTCTCTCCACTGTAGTCCCACCGATGTAGAGGGGCTGGTAGTTCCTCACCTGTCTCGGGCTGAAATCCATTATCAGCTCATTAGTCTGGTTGATGTTTCGGAGGACGTTGTTCTTCTGGCACCAGTTCTCCAGGTTCCAAATCTCCTCCAGGAAAACCGTCTCTGTGTTGTCAGAGATCAGGTCCACCACAACAGTATCACCCAAAAATTTGATGACAGAGTTGGAATCTAAAGTGGCTACGCAGTCATATGTGTACACTGGTGCTAGCTGGTCAGCGCAGGCTCTGAGGACCCGAACTGTGGTGGCATCTGGGCCTGCTGCTTTTCTGGTGTTCACTCTCCTGAAGGCGTACCTCACAGCATGCTCTGTGATGATGAGAGCTGGCACACTGGCACACTCTGTGTGTGCATAACAAATTCCACTGTTGTTTAAAGAGTTGTTGGCTGCAGCATCAAAGTGAGGATAAAATGTGTTCAGATTGTCAGCCAGTGAAGTGTCAGCTCTCACCATTGAAAAGGATGTTTGTTTACAGCCTGTTATTTTTCTCAGTCCTTTCCATAGGCTCCTGGAGTCCCTAGTGGGGCAGGTGATGTTTGAGGTTCGGAAGAGAGCCACTTCCCCATGTAGTGCTTGGTGTCATGCGAGAGCCTTGTGCAGTTCACATGAGGCAGTGTCCGAGCCTGCAACAGGCGGAACAGAACATGGACCATAGTCACTAAGAACACCTCTGGTAACACACTACATACTAATGGATTGAAATCTTGCTGTGCCTGCAAGGTACACTTGCTCAAGAAGGCACATGTACAGCCAGGCTTAAGTGAACGAGTGAACCAGTGAACATCTAAATGAATCAGAGAAGGCTTGGGAGGAAGGGCTGTGGTTAGACCAAAATCAAGCTATGAGACAAAAATCAAGCTATTTGGCATCAACTACAACCGGTGACTTACAAGGAAGTGACATGCTTAGAATGACCCCATATCATGCAGACCCTAGAATAACACTCCAATGTCTGTGTGCAGAGGAACACTTACTTCCTGTTTATATGCCTCAGACATGGGTCATTTCCAATGCCGACATCACCTGATCTGGTGCATGGGACAATTTAAAATGTATTCAATTTCCCAATAATCACGCCAACTGTCGTCTCCCTCTCACCAGGCTTATTACTGATGGTCTTGTAATCCATTCCAGTCTTGTGCCAGTCTACAATCTTGTCCCTGATGTCAGTTGACAGCTCTTTAGTATTATCCATGGAGGTGGAGAGGTTGAAATGGGGGAAACTGATTCTGTAGATACTAGGTGTGCTTTGTACAGATAACAAGCTAAGATCATGAGTTTCTGTGTACAGCATGGGCACACAGCCAGACTGGAGCCAGAAGTTGTAAGCGGTCAAATACTTATTTTACTCAGTGACATGCAATTACATTTTTATGTAGCTGTTTTTTCTTGATTTTTGGTTAAAGTTCTGTCTCCTTTAAAACAATCTACCTTAAAATTGCTGTTCTTGTGTGATAATTTTATTGCAATACCATATGTGAAGTCCATGCTGTTTATAATCTCTTTCCAGCCAATGAATACTTCTGAATGTTTACTGTGCAAGGTTATATATGTGTTACTCCACAGAACTCCTAATTATGTATGTGCAATAAACACTATTCCCATTATGCTGTCATGTACAATAATCTGCAGCTATTGTCAATATAAAATTATTCATCTCACTAGGTACTTGTAAAAAGCTGCTGATGATAATGAACTGTACCCTACCTTACATTAACCCAGACAGCTTATTCTGTGCTGTCAAAGTATGGAACTGGGTTTGTGATCAGGATGTGTGCATTACTCGTGAATGAGTGAACTCTCTGTTCTAGATGTAATATTTCTTTGTGATTTCAATATGCTGTTGTCTACATGATATTAAAGGTAAATAATGTTAATTATTTGGCTATTCATTTACATCATACCAAAGTTTGAAATTAAACAATAGCATCTGCTTTAAGCTTCAGTTGGCCCTTTTTGTGAAAAATTCACAAATACTCCAAATGGCTAGTTAAATCTACTTTTTAAATTGTGGTGATCTTTAAAATATTAAGATGTCTTTTCCACCTGCCTAAATGTAATGTACTTGACAGAGTTTTCTATTGTTCTATTTTCCAGTAATGTCCAGATTTTTTCTGCTGAACATTGCCATCCATTTTTTTCTGGAGCCTATCCCAGCTGCTATGTTACACCTTGAACAGTCACCAGGGCCACACACTCACACACTCACACTCACAGTCACCTTCCCTATTAAAATAAAACATGAACTTTCACAACAAAACTGACATTGATAAAATGCAGCAAATACAGCCCAACTTGCTAACCAAAGCAGCCTGAGCCGGAAAGAGAATTGGTAAGTTAATCTCTCGAGTCTTCGGGTTTGAGACTCAATGATTCCAATACAGAAACTATAAGATGTACCGCAAATGAGCATGTGCGACTGAACAAATCACTCATACAAGACGACTGGTTGTCCCTGAGTCACATTAAAGATTAGTTTAAAATGAACGAATCGTTCAAGAACGACCCATCACTATTAGACAACTTGGTTTTAAGCTGTTGTCATCTACTATCATCAACATTGTTACTAAAATATTTATTAGGTATTATATTTGTTTGAGTTTGAATAGAAAATAGAAGAAAAACTTGTCCAATTTTTAAAAAGCCGAAGGCAATATTTGGGAATAAGAGTAGCATTCAGGACAGAACAGCCTCGTTTCTAGCCAAAATCTAATATGAATTTCTCATATCTCATATCAGAGTTATACCTGGTCAGAGATTGTCAGTTTAAACCTCATCAAATTCCTTATCTGTGTAAACAATAAGAAGAATAAAAATTTAGTTTAACAACTGGATACATTTTAATTCTTGCATTGTACTATAATATGCATCTAACTACATCTAACTTAACTCAATGGTTAATTGCGAACTCACAACTGATTAATCACATTTGTCCCCGGTGGCGTTAATAGGTAATACCAATCGCAATCAGATGTTGAGTAGTTGAGTCAGAGTGAACTTATCATAAACTGTGATTGGGATACATTTACCAGCGTAAATCACCATTTTGATTCACAGTGCGATCACCGTAGGAAGAGTGTATGATCATCTTGCATGCCCATGAGGAGCACTAATCAGTGCTGCAGTGCAAGTCCAACACCACAGCATCAAACAAAGACAGGCAGACTTGTTGGCAACATATTACTGGCTGAGTAAATGTGTAAGTCCATGTGTACTGCATTATGTTCTTGGTTGAGTATTATTTATTAGGCTACTTAAATGTTGTCTGAAAATGAATAAAGCACTCTAAATAAATATAGAGGTATATAGATG
This sequence comes from Rhabdalestes septentrionalis, assembly GCA_037832545.1. NCBI lineage: Eukaryota > Metazoa > Chordata > Actinopteri > Characiformes > Alestidae > Rhabdalestes > Rhabdalestes septentrionalis. The sequence continues at coordinate 3,762,370 of JBBMFX010000002.1, read as the reverse complement.
TGTCAAATGTCAGATGTGGGCCTTTGAAATAATTTTAATACCACCTAAATTGCAATTACTGTGAGGTTAATTCAGATGCAATAGCAGTGGGAAGCGTTCTTGGATGCAAAAAAAGATGTAATATAGAAACTTCATTTCAAGTGGTAGGCTCATGTATCAATAGTTAATGCATTAATATCTCTAATCATTATAAGAGGTATATTGTGTCTAGGCTCCAGTTAATTGTTTGTTTCTGTGTTTTTCTGTCAATAAGAAATAGAAAAAAGTTGGAGGGCCTCTTGAAGCTTTCATGCCTGCAGAGGATTTTGCATTGATGGACGCCCAAAATGGAGGGGTAGATGGAGATGTCCAGTCAGACCAAGGTGGCAGGAATGTCCACCCTTTCTGTGCAGGGTAATATCACTATCACTCTGTACAGTGTGTATATTTGTGCAGTCATGACATTCCATTTCTTGTGTGGTGTTCCTTAGAGGGGGAGCATTTTGAGCTGCTCCACATGTCCTGTGATCCTGAGGTACAGGTGAGTGTTTGCGTGGTGTGAACCATGCTTATGTGATGTGACAAATGTACTCCTTTGAATTTCAGGAAGATGTGGGTGATGGAACACGACTGATTCTCCTTTTCTCTCTATGTATGCTGGAGCAGACAACATGCACAACCTGAACAAACGCATGCTCAAGCATGACTGTGATAAAAACAAAACATGAAACAAAAAAAACGAAAGTTTGAAATTAAGAACCACCAGCATGAAAATAATTTATTTCCATACATTAACCATTCTCTCATCAATATGTGTGTATTAAAGAATTTCCACTTCCATTTACAGGAATGGGAGGAAATACACAAAGACATGCCAAAGCTTCAATGTTTCTTTTTATTAAGTGAAAAACTGTTGTGACGGCTTCTCTCACAGCCCGCCCTGTGGGGTGGTAGAGGGTCAAAAATATTGGGGAGCATAGGCAACTGGACTGGTGTCTTGTCCTTTCTGATGGTGGTGATGTTTTGTAGAACAACACATGGTGACACAACCTGACAGGCCTTAGCGCATTTTGCTATTGAGAAGAGATAAATTAGTTAAGACAGGAATACAATAAGACAGAGATAAAGAACATAGTAATAGTAGTACACAAATTATATAAAAATTGCAGCGGCAGAATAAGTATAAAAGTACAAAATGCACTTGATTTTTACAGTCTATTGCACAGTAGTGATGTGTCGTTCGCGAACGAGCCGGCTCTAAGAGCCAATTCTTTGTAGCGAACGAGGAGAGCCGACTCCCAGCGAGTGAAAGCCGCTTTTTTATCCCCACTATATTTCATTTCGCTGTTCTGTTCTCACTCTCAGTGGCTCAGGGGCTGCCGGGGGGTGTGGTGAGGCTCCAATGGGCCGGAGCCGATCTGAATACAGTGCTGGCTGGGCTCTCCGGCAGTGAGTGAGACACTAGAAGTGTTGAGCTGCAGGTCTGAGGTAAGTGTTTCAGGTGGTGGGTGGGCCCGGTCGGAGAGAGTTTTCTCAAAAACAGGGCAGACACTAACTGAGAGGAGAAACGCCCATCCAAGCTGAGGCATTAAATTTTCTGAATGTTAACTTGCACTGAGGACATACTTTTTGTTTACTGAGTTTGGTTGTGTTTCTGTTCTATTTGTTTGCAGTGTTGTTCTGTGTATTTGTGAACACATCTGTGTTCATATGTGTTTTGGGGGCGGGAGGACTCAAGGAGAGACTGTGGTTTATCCTTTTTTGTGTGTCTAGGTTAATGTTGACAGCATGATTTACTTTTAAAAAAAAAAGTGGATTAAATTATTGGTGGGGACATTTCAGTGGTCGGGGGATATTGGTGGGGACACATCCCCTCCGTCCACCCTAAATCTACACCCCTGAAACAAAGCATTCAAATTTGCCAGGTTAGGCTAAAATATGAGGCTACAGGTGATAATAAACTAAGAGCCGTTTGGGAGCCGAAAGAGCCAGCTCTTCTTTGGGAGCCGAGCCACAAGAGCCGGCTCTCTGAAAAGAGCCCAACTTCCCATCACTATTGCCCAGTGTGAGAAGGTATTGCATATTATGGAAACATTGGAGATATTGCATATTATTGTAACATTAAAGTCATTTTCCTATTAGACAACCATGAATAAAAGTAATGCCACATTGTTGAACAAGGATACCATTTACTTGAGGGTAAGAAGTGGTGTGTGGAGGGTGGGGCTACACTAAAGTGCGAGTTAAGCAAGAACATGCTGGTCGGACCACTGCGTTAATTTGCCCTAGCAACATACCTCGTGATAAACCGGTTCACATTTCTTAGTACGGGATACTCATGAAGTTACGCTTCACGTGACCACGTTACTCTCTAATTTGGTGTGATAAGCCAGAAATCGTGCTTCATAGTACAGGCCCCGAGTATCCTCTCCCTCGGTCGAGGGTCCTTTTCAAAGGAGTTCACCTAAGACTTGTCATCATGAAGGCAGTTTTAAAGGTTTTGTTCAGAAACAATATGGTGGTTTTCAAAATAAGGCAAACATCTTTCAACAAATCAACTTTCTATGAAAGGAGGTGCTTTAAACTGTTGATTAACCACTGCAGACTAACACGTACATTGTTACTAAAATATCATTATTTAAGTGTTATTTTCATTTTGAAATGTGACATGGAAAAAAGGAAGAAAATCATGTCCAATTTCTAAAAAGCTGAAGGTAAGATTTGGGAATGAGAGTAGCAATCAGGAAAAAACAGCCTTGTTTCTAGCCAAAGTCTAATATGAGTTTCTCTTATCTCAAATCAGAGTCATACCTGTTAAGAGACTGTCAGTTTGAGCCTCATCAAAGTCATCATCCCTGTTACCAATACTAAGAATAAAGAATAGAATTTAACAACTGGATACATTTTAATTCTTGCATTAGAATGCTAACTACTTCAGCCTGAATACTGTCAATATGTAATTTGTAAACGTGTCTCTGCAGTTCAGTTTTTTTTACCTACACCAGGGGTCTGAAACCTATTCAGAAAGGGCTGCTGTGGGTGCAGGTTATTCCAACCAAGCAGAAGGCACCTATGATTCCACCTCTGTAATAAGTTGGTCTTGGTTTTTACTTATTCAAGTGTGGCTTCTTCTTGGTTGGAACAAAAAACCTGCACCGACAGCCGCCATTAATTAGTTTAACACTTGTCAAATAGAGTTGGGGCCACCATCATATCATCTCATTTACGTTTCTTGTGCAAACAATTAACACATGAATCAATGATGAATTAAATCTGTCAATGGATTTCCGCCAGTCAGTTGTGTTGTGATGAGGGAGGGCGGAGTCTAAATCTCTGTCAACCTTTCCGAATGCAGTTAATCTGTATGCACTATTTTATTTTGTTTTGGTCTCTTTGGTATTATTCACAGTATTTAGGGAAATATTATTAACATGTACATTTACACTCAAACCTGAGTTATGTTTAGGGCAAGCATTCAGATTGCTAGATAAAAAGTGTATTTAAAGCTTGTAATCATGCAGCATCTGCAGTACATGTAAAGAGTCTGTAGTTCATGTGAAAGTGAGGAGGTACTCTGGATAAGCATGATCATCTCGGAATACCACGAAGACTGTTGGAGCAGAGTCATTGTCCACCACAGTATCAAAGAGGTCTATACCACTGGCAGATTTCGCAGGAGGAACAATCATTGTGGAATTTCCAGTTATGTAGTCTCCAGTGAGGACTCTGCAAAGATACATGTGTTTCTGGCCCTGCTGGTTTGGCACTGAATAGGTGTTGTTGGAAGAGTAGCTTGCATTAAGAGCAAAATAGGTGCCTTTTCCATATACTGCAGCTGCAATGAATCAAAGTGATAAAAAGGTTAGTGAAAATTCACAAGTGTTTAAATGAAGAAAATTAACAGTTTTATAATGTATTAAAACGTGTTGAAAATTTCACCATTCATTCCTGCATAGCTGCGGTTGAAGCCACTGTGGTTAATGTGCTGTATTGAGTTTTCTCTGGTTCCGTGAAACAGCCTTTTTTCATTGTTCATATGTCTGTTCCTTATTTCCATAATGTGCTTATTACTCTGGTACTTCTTCCACATGCCAGGATTCTGGATCCGTGTAATCTTCAGAAAGAACAATAGTTTGAACTGCTGTGGATTGAACTGTTTTATCACTAAATACCTCATTAAATTTTGAACACTTCTCTGGTAATCCAGAGTAAACTTATAATAATCTTAGGTGGCCTTCTGTAGGTCAGTAGTGATGAGTAAAAATACGCCATTGTCTGGTTAATAAAGGAGCTCAAATGGTGAATATACTGTAAATGTATTTGTTAGCAGTCAGTAACATGTAAATGTAGAAAATCGCAGTGTGTGCAAACATTTGACGGGTAGTGTACATGAAACATACCTTCAGAACATTATTATTGGGGCATGTTTTCTTGAACTGATTCAGGACATCCTGGTACTCAGTGCTCCCAGATTGCAGAGGATACTCCTTGCACAGATCAGTCGATGCCATAGTATCCCATTCCTGTGGGAGGCTGTCCTTAGCTAGAAATAAAGAACAAATTAAGTTTATGATAATTGTTGTGATTTTTTAAAAACCTGTTCACTAATGTCTTCAGGGAACAACTATGAAAGTGGTTTTACCAAAACTCAAATTCATGCTATTTTCCCCACAATACGTAAATATATTCTATCAGATTCTATTACTCAAACTAGAAAAAGAAAACCAATTTAAATTAGACAAAAATATGTGACTTGGTCATTTAATTATTAGGGGAAATGATCCAATATTACATATTTGTCAGTGACAAAAGTATGTGAACCTCTAGGATTGGCAGGCAATTTAAAGGTGAAGTTAGAGTGTTTTCAATCAATGTGATGACAATCACGAGTGAGCACCCTGTGCTATTTAAAGAATGCGAATCTATCAACGTGTTAACATGTGTTTGTGGAAGTGTATCATGGCAAAAACAAAAGAGATAACTGAGGACCATCTCTAGTTTGTACTCCACCGATCTACAGTACAACAGAGTGTGTACAATTGGAGGAAATTTAAGCTTCCCCTTGAGTGGTTGACCGACTAATATAACTCCAAGAGCAAGGCTGTAATAGTCATCCAGGTCACAAAGAATTCCAGGGTAAGTGCTAAGCATTTAAATGCCTCTATTGCACTGGCTAATGTTAATGTTCATGAGTCCACTAGGGGTGGAGACAACGGACGGAGTTTGCGTGCTGAATTTCACTCAAATACGAATACCAATACAAATGCAAATATTTTTCTCCTTTCAAATAGTCCACCATCAGCAGAACACTGAACAACAATGGTGTTCATGGCAGTGTTGCAAGAGAAAGCCATTGCTCTCCAAAAAGAACATCACTGCTTGTCGGTAATTTGCTAAAGGTCAAGTCTATTGGAAGAATGTCTTGTGGATGGATGAGACCAAAATAGAACTTTTTGTTTTAAATATGTTTGGAGAAAGGTAAACACTGAATCCCAGCATAAGAACCTTAGGCCATCTGAGAAACATGATAGTGGTAGTATCTTGGTTTTGGTCAGTTTTGCTGCATCAGGGGCAAGACAGTTTGCCATCATTAATGGAACAATGAATTCCGAATTATACCAGCAAATACTAAAGAAAAATACCAGGACAACTGTATCCAAAGAGAAAGCGGGTCATGCAGCACAACAACGATCCAAAGCACATCAACATCTAAGCACATTCTATCGAAGAATGATTAAGGAAGCATAAAATTAATATTTTGGAATGGCCTAGACCAAATCTTGACCTGGAAGGACCTGAAGCGAGCATTTAATGCAAGGAAATGCACCAATATCCAAGAGCTGAAGGTGTTCTTTTAGGAGGAATGGACTGAAATTCATCCAAGCTGATGCACAAGACTGATCAACGGGTACTGGAAATGTTTGATTGCCACTAAAGTGGATCCCACCAGATACTGAAATGAAAGGTTCATATTCATCACTGGCAGATCCTTCACTGACAGATATGAAAAACTGGATAATTTTCCTCAACAAACAAAAGTGAAATATTTTTGTCTCATTTACTGAACTGGGTTCTCTTTAGCTACTTTAAGGGGTACTTTGAGGAAACATTTAATGTTCATATTTATATTTATGCAAATGTATACAATTCTAAAGGGTTCACAAACTTTCAAGCAATACTGTATCTTGAAATGAATCATAAACTCTATATTATTCTATATATTCTATACTCTATATATTATTGCAATACTGATATTTTGTCCATAACGTGTAGCTCTACTGTAAACTTTCTAACAGTGAACGTTATACTGTTTTGTGTATAACTGGACAAAGGTAAACTGCACCCACTGAACAATCTTTGCAAGGCTACATTTATTTTGTGAACTGAAATGAGGATGTACCTTGTAATTTATCAACACGCCTGATTTTCATCTGGTTACCACCACTCACAGCGGGCCCTTCTGGAACGGTGACCTTGTATGCTTGTCCTTGGAATGTGATGTCCACATGCAGAGAGTTCTGCGTAAGGGCTTCTTCCAAACGGAAGTTTGTGAGCAGATCGAAGCTATAGTACTGTCCACCCTGTTCATACTGCCAGTCCACTAGCTCACTTGCTATCTCCATATCTTTCTTTAGGATTGCCTCATCTCGGGTTCTTTTGAGCATAGTCTGGATCTCACCAGTGGCCATCAGAACATCCCTTGTGAGGCCCTCAACTAAAATCTTAACATCTCCAACCTGTGCCTTTTGTACCACTCTTACACTGACATCCATGGTTTGCTGGAGCTCTTGGATTCTTTGTAGGTCTTTACCAGACAGGCTAAGGATAGCTGAATCATTGATTGTCTCAAATGCCTGGTCTTCTTCAATGAGTTTCTCCACCCATTGCTTTGCTTGGTCCACAGCAGACTGGGAAGGTCCACAAATGGAGAAGCAGGCAGCATTTACCATTTTGCCCTGAATCACAAGGTCTTTTCCCTTCTTTTCCTGTTCATCTTTGTCCTTTGATCCGATGAACAGTGATTTGGCAAACGCTGTTGAAATGAGAGACATGCTTATATGTAATTTCAACATTTCCCAAACGAATGCCACAATCCCATTTTTTACATGCCCTTGTCAATTAGGCACGAAAGTTCAAATTCACTATGACATTTTCTGGACAATAAAGACACTCAGGTGGTGACCATGCTGTAAATGTTGTAAATATGAAGTAAGTAAAATGCAATGCAGAAAGTCTTACTGTTTGCCAAAAACTTTGACAAGTAGGGCTAAAGACAGCAGTGGTTAAGATTAAAAAAATCACAACATACATGTAACTTTTTGAGTCCAGGTGCTCTCCTTCTTCTGTTTGTCAACGCATTCTTTATTCTGCATGCTCTGTCAACATGGGAGCCTGGAAAATCACTACGCGTACCAGTTTCAGTGACGACTGTGGAGTCTGTGTCAAAAAGTCAAACAGACCATCCAGCATGGAGTCTGCGACCTGTCTGGGATTCACCCCCCCTTGACCTATAAAAGAAAGAGTTTTGCTGACAATCACAAATCTCACTGGAAAAAGGTTCAAAACTAGCAGTTAAAAAAATACAAATTCATTAACACTTAGAATGCAAGTCAATTGAACCATGACAGAAGCACAAATGTTAAGTCATCATATGGCAAAACAGCTCTTAATTTGGAAGTTACCCAGTCTGTGTTGAAGCCTTAAAATAAATTTTCTTTTTTGTGTGAATAATATAACATCACAATGAACAAAAGGGAAAAAAAATCTAACCTTTAATTTGAGTACATATATTCAATGCTGTGAAAATCCCCCCAAGATTTTTTACATTAAATTATGTGTGCCACAACTATTGACACCCCTGGTGGTAATATTTTGTGCAACCCTATTTGCCTATACAACAGCACTTAATGTTCTCCTGTAACATTTCATGGTTGAAGAATATGGAGAGAGAGATATTTGACCATTTTTCTTCTATAGATCATCTTATGCGCTCTCCTGTTAAGCTCAGCCCACAGGTTTTGTGGATTACTAATGAAAAGTTTGTAGACATTCTGAGCAACTCACCAAAATAAAGTATAAATTGCATACATTTTTTAGTTATGGCACCAGTCATTTTGTTGAAATTATTTTCTTAATGATGGATTAAAAATAAATAAATAAATGTATTGTCAGTGTGAGAATTTTCAGTATGAGAATATGCTAGTGAAATAAAAAATAATAATTTAACATCTTTATCTGAGGTGCCAATAATTGTGTAAAGATGTGTACAACCAACATTTTTGTAATAATAAATACTGGGGGTTTAAACTGGCAAAAAAAGGCCCAAATAACCTTTTTTTTTTAGATCTTAGAAACAAACACAACAAACAAACGAAAACACTGGAGAGTAGCCGAGTGGCACTACATAAACATAAAATATTAAAGGCTTTTTTTTTTTTACATAAACAGAAAACATACAAGAAAGCTTAGTTTTAATACAAATTAAAACATGTGCTTTTTCCTTTTTGTAACTGCTTATTATACTGCTGTAGAATAATCATAATTATGATTAACACACGGCAACACTGCACAATATGGGCGAAATATGAGCATAGTTATTATACTGCTACACATTGCAAATGCAATATATTAGTATCCCTTCTCCATAATTAAAAATGCTTTAAAAAAGTATTAACTCTAAGGAATAAAGATTGATTGGAAAATTGTCAAATTATATTTGTGTTTAAGGAACCCACAAAATAACTATAAGCTTTTGTTGAAACACATGAAGACCTTGATTAATCAGAACACCCAGTAACTCACCAGGAGCTGTGATTGGTCACCGTTTCAGAAAAATTGTGATTTATACAAGTATTGCAGAGACTGATATCAGGACAACAATTAGCAAAAATTAACGTTTAATATATATTCAACCAAATTTTCTTTTCAAAATTGACTGCCAGTTCTTGTATTTACAAAGATTCATTAATGAGGCCCAATTTGTGCAGCATTTGTGCCCAACTTGTGCTTTTCAAATGTATCTTTATCCAAAAAGTTTAATAAAATAATTAAGTAGGATAGAAACTTTAAAGGTAGAAATATTTAAAGATTCATAATGTCAGGGTGGTCATAGGTCTTCAATTTTGTACACACCTGAAGTATCCATGATTTAAGTATACAAAAATATGTTTGTGTGTATGTTTATGGCTATCTATATACATTTCTGTCCATACAGACACTTGTCAATATAAAGGCTAAAATTGTACTATTATAACAATGAAACTTCTGTTATCTTGTATGTCATCACAACTCACCTGTTCCAAATGCAGGGAAAGAAATGGAGGTGAGATTCTGCTTCACACACATCTGGATTGCATTCATGACCAGTTTTCGGATAACAGCTAGATCACTTTTTCCTGAAATATGGATGATCTTCTTGCATTGTAGATTGCCTGGCTGAGTCATTATCAGTCCGTTGTTTTGCTGTGCTCCTTAAAAGTGGTATTAATTAAAATTCATCATGCTACACATTAAATCACATATGTCAGTTTAAACGAAAGTGTTCAGTGTTCTACACATTAAATTACATTTTGTAATTTTAATGTGATTTCATTGTAACATTCAATGTGGTACACATTAAATCAGCAATCCCTAATTTTTTTAATCACCGCGGACCGTTCAACGCTTGACAATTTTACCATGTACCAGGGATTGGGGGGGGGGGGGTGCATTGCAAATGGCTACATGTAATGTGGGCAATTGATAAAACATTTCCTCTTAAACAGTGCTTCAGTTTGGTGATCAAAAACTGTAATTGTGTAAAAATAAATGAATATATGCAACACCAAAAAAAATTATGAAGTATTTGAGTCTTTATAGCATATGTAGCAGAGAAGAAAATGTTGTGTGCTTTATTTTTTATAAAAAATGGCTTATATTGGCCTAACTAAATACCATATAGAATAATTATTTGTTATATTTCTTGTGAGTTCAGTTAATCCCAGAAAATAACCTGTTAAAAGTTTGTTGTTGTATTGGTTTGGTCTGTCGCCATAAGGGTGCATGCAGTAATTTCATAATCCATATCATAATTCCTCATATCAATCTTCATTTTTATATCACGTGCTCATTTGTTTTTGGTTTTGTAATTTATATGCAGGTATATGCTTCCAAAATGCCACTTATTTTAAGATGTTCTAAGTCACTTGTTCTTGGTCTAATGAGCATCCCATTGCTACCAAATTTGTGCTGCCATTTTTATGACATATTTCTTTTGCTGCCTCTGTACAGAGCTGCTTAAAAGTTTGTGAACCCTCCAAACATGGTCAAATGAAATAAAAATAACCTCACGAATTGAACATTTAAATCCCAATTTGCAAAGCAGACCTATTGTTACGTCAATGAAGATTATGACTAAATATCGTAGTCAACGAACATTTACATTGAGACAAAAATGAGATAATAGCAACGTAAATGCTGGTCATGACAAGATAACTATTACAAAATATACCATGTATTATTGTTGGCAAATAAGTATATGACTACATGTGGTTTACAAAATAAAAACTAAGCTAAAATGTCTTGATATTCATTGACTAAAACGAGAAGAGTCATTGTTTCATGTATGATATGGAGGGGAAGAAAAAATTAATTGGCACGCTCGCTCTTAGACTTGAACGGTATTATGTTCCAATTATCTTTGTCCATTGAGAGGCACTGTGAATTAACTCACATAATCACACACACACAGAATCACACACACACACACACACACACACTTTAGGAAATAATTTTTCTCCCAGAAAACAGAAAGTCTGCCTTGTGCAAAATATCTGAAGCCTTTCAGGCAGTATCTTGTGGCATCTCCTTTTGCAGGCAATATATCAACTAAACATCTCCTGTAACCAGAAACCCGGTGAACCAGGACATCTCTAACAAGTTAGCTTCGTTGGGTATTCATAACATGGCTAAAAAATTACTCAAAAAAAATAACTCAAACAACACTATAAATAATAAAAGACCACAATATCAAAATTGTTCTGCTTGTTAGATTCCATGGAAACACTGTGGCCATAAACTGTGGAGAAAGGATTCACTTGCGGGTGAATCAGAAACACTGTTACTGAGATACACTGGAACATAAAAGCATGCGCCAAGTTCCATGCCATTGTAGTGGGTTTAGGTACAGCATGGCTCCTTTATGTCTATAGGAATGTGTCTATGTATGTAGGACAAATGGTACAAACACAGTTTACACTGAAAGCTTGACAGACTAACTTAATTAAGTCATTGAGTCTTTAAGAAAATATTGTCAATTTACTTCAAACCATTTTCTGTCAACCAAGGCTTACAATTCTGCTAAAAATTACCTGCTTTTAATGTAAAATTGTCATTGCTGGAATTTACAATGACGTCTGTTTTCTCCTTAGTGATGTCACCACTGAGAACCTGCAGTGTAACTCCTCCCACCTTGGTCTCATGGACGCCTGATTTTGAGGTGATTTTTAAAAAATGGCCTGCAAATTGCATGTGGCAAACAAAAAATATGATGCACAAAAACTGTTTACACAAATGTGATGTTTTAATAATTGGTTGTCATTTGTTTTTTAAAAAATTGCACACTGTACCTTTCTTTTGTTGTTGTGTGGGTGGCTGAATGTTAAACTTTTTGTTGAATTCATCTGTGAAGGCCTGTGAATACAGTAACAATTCATTCTTTATCTGTCGGGCTACCTACCTATCTACCTATCTGTCTAATCTGTTTGTAATGCCTGCCTGCCTGCCTGTCAGTCAGTCAGTCAGTCAGTGCCAGTTTATATAAAATGCTCACACTGCTTACCTGTATGGTTTGAGTGTCTGTAGGATGAAGAGCAAACACCACTTCCTGCACAAGATGGGAGCCACGATTCTTGCTAAATTTAAGCACAGAGTCCAGCATAATTGAGGCCACCAACGTCTTTGGAAAACCCAGGTTTCCTGTGCCAATGGCAGGAAACACAATGGACTTCTGCTGCTGCTTCTCCGCTTCTGCTAAACATTTATCCACAATACCTTCCAGGTCCTTTTTTAAGACAAGACATTGGATGTTAGCATGATAATATAGTGCTGGTTTACTTATTTTACTTACTTATTTAAACAACATTTAAGACATTTTTTAATTTTTATTTCTGTTATTAGGGCTGTCACTTGATTTTATGGAGTGATCAAGTAATGTAGTGTTTAATTTCATGACAGATTCGAATGATGTGTTTCGTAGTAACCTAAATTTAAAAGGAAACTTAATTTGTAACCAAAATACTATGTGGCAATACATGTTCATTGGGTTCTGTTTCTTAATTGAAGAAATACCAGTAGTACAATTTTTAAATACATTTCTGCAAGATGAGGCAAAGCGTACTTTTGTGATTGCTACAAAACCAGTATTTGGAGACCAGAATTCTGCTCACAGAGGGGCACTAAACTGACATCTCTTCTGACTTTTTTTATTCAGCACACTGCATTATACCACCGAACCACAGAGAGGGTGTAAACTCACTGTTTACTACCAAGACTTTTATGGTTAAGGATGGCTGAAAATAGGTGGAATGGTCCAATTTTGCCATATTCACAGGCTGATTGTTTTTTAAAATACAGCAAACAGCGACATGTGTCTAAATGACCGAAATTTAGTGTCTAAGTGTGTTTATGAGTCTGTTGTTTCATTAAACTGGATATTAAAGAACGTTTCAGCATTGAAATTTTGCAATTAAATGTCTGCAATTTTAATTAAATAAGTAATCGTGCTGACAGAAATTCTCACTTTTTATATAGCAGACAACCTCCAGATATCTGTAATGATTACATTCTTGACACGAAAAACTGGGAGAATAGTAAAGAAATACCTTCTGTTCTGAACCCTGTCCCTGGTTCCAGTGAGGGGCCACAGAATGGAACACCTGTTTGTTTTTAAGGTTACAGCCAGCAGTGACAAAAACAGCCCCGACCTTCTGTTTGCCAGTGGCCTGCTGGTTAAGAAGCACCTGAAGCTGTGGCCCTGCTACACTGAAAATGGCACTTGAGATGGCTCCGTGATTGAGGGATAAGTCAGTGGATATAGAGTTCACAACCACATCTACCTAAAGACAGACAAATAAGTCTTAATTTGCACATTTTGGATAAAAACAACAGTCCCAAACCCGATAATAACAAACAGTGTTGCTGCAAGTAAGTTACCACATAGAAGAATATAACTCACTGATGTGCTCTGGATGTTGCATTTTGAAAGAGTAATGGTCAGTCCCTCATTCGTCTTTATGCTCTGGGATATACCTTGGCTTGAAGAATTAAGCTGATTTATCTTTTGATCAGATTGGCTTGCTTTGATTTTTTCCTGACTAGTGGAACTTCCTCCAAATATTTTCTGCACTGCAGCCTGTAAAGCCTGAACAGTTTTATCATTATTGTCAACAAGATGGACCTTCTTTAAACAGCAGTCTCCACGTGTAACCTCGAAGAATTCTTTTAGGGCCCCAACAATGGTGTCTGCACAGAGATCCATTGGAAACCAAACGTTCCCAGAACTTATTGCAGGTAATGCCATAGATTGGCAGTTCTCTTTGTCAGCAATTTCCAGGCTTCTGTGCACAGCTTTTTTCAAAAGTCCAACTACTTTCAGAGGATCAGAGCGATCATATTGAGGTCCTACTGCATGAATAACATGTTTACAGCATAGTCGTCCCCCCGCCTTGGTAAGAACAGCATCACCTGTGTTAATTTGCTGTCGCTTACTAATGATCTTGTGACAGGCATCCTGCAGTTGTGGCCCGGCAGCGTCAGAAAGTACCGTTGATAGGCCTCCATTAATGTCCAGGTTTTCATTTGCTGCATTAACTACAGCATCTACTGGATAAAAGCAAATGTCCCCTTTGCTGACCACAATCTCCACTCCTTCAGATGTAAGGACCGTCTTCCCTCCTACACCAACAGCACCAGCCTGGAAGACCTCATTTTCATCTACCAGCTCGACTAAGCATCCAAAATTTTGTCTGGCTGCAGCAACATACATTGTTTCTTTTCCCTTGAAAAATTTCTTTGCACCAGGCTTAGCTATTTTCAATCTGTGGTGATGAATGGATGAAATCATGTTCTCAAAGTAAAGCTTGCATGGTGAGACATGAACCCTTGGGCCACTTAATGAGATGTTGTCATCTTTGAAGTCCACATTAACTTTGTCTTTCACAATTTTGAACCAGTCTTTCTTTCTGAGCTCCTGGATAAATCTGACAACAATCTTGTCAGCCTTGAGAGTTGAGGCAATGTTCGAATTGTTTTGCACAAAATCAGACAGCTGTTCCAGGATAACATCGACAGCATCGGCATACCCAGAAACCACCACCTGGCTGCCCAGTGTGTTTATTAGAACAGTCCTTATTGGCAAATTAAACGTGTTATCCAAGTGAGTAATAAGATTTTGCCATTCCACCTTCCTGAGCAAACTGGGATCCTCTATGTCAAGGGATTTATAATTTAGCACTGCTTTCATTTGTTCTTCACAATCCTTCAAGGATCTTTCAGTTTTGGCAACAAGCAATACTTGATTTTCCCGAATCTCCAAAGATGCACAGATTCCATTTGATAAGAACAAATCTCTAGTCAGTTCCTCCTGGTCCCTCTTAGTTAGAAATTCCAGAGCAGATGGATGAATTTCCACCATTTTTTGTTTTAGACTGATGACCTCCTGCAAGATCTTACTTTTTGACTCGAGTACTTCCTGTTTTAGACCACAGAGAAGTAACTTTTTCCCATTAGAGGGGTAACTCAGCTTCATTTCTGGAAAGCTGCTTGTAATTTCCTGCTCAAGACCACTTTGCATGACAATTTCATAAATAGATGGGGTCATGTTAATCTCATCTGTCATACTGCCCTTCTCCCTTTGGATCCTTTGAACAATTCTGTTAATTGCACTCTGTATAACATTCCCTGTTCTAAGGACATCTTCAGCAAGGCCAGCTAGGATCACTGTTCCTCGATCTTTATGATGGACAAGATTCACAGGTTCAGTCAACAGCAACTTGGTGATTTCCACCTCCATTTCGCTCCATGTGTCTCTCTGAATTTGAATCTCCAAGGATTTATATTTGGACATTATAGCAGTGAACTGAGAGGAGACCTCTTCTCTCCAGGTCTGGATGAGTTTTCTTGTCTGTAAACCTTGGTGAAGTAGTGAAGTTAGAGGGCTGATTTTCACAGTTGAGTCTTGAATATCCACCCGACAGAACTGTCCGCACATCTCTTGTTTGAACAGATCTAGTGATCTTTTGTTTTCTTGGAGATATTTCCAAACAGATTAATCAATTCTTTCCATGAAAGCTTCTGGAAGTCTTAGAGCAGGTTTGTCTTTTCCATAGAGGGCTGTTTCCAATGATTCATAGTATGGGAAAACTCGGACAGGGTGCTTTTTGATGTGATGTTGTGCATTGACAACTGTCTTTACAGCTGGAAAAACAAATATAAAGGGTTAAGGTTAGTGTTTGTGGTGTTCAAAAACATTACAAATACAAAGTTAATACAATCTCCTATAAATTACCTACACATAAGGTCAAAAAAGCAAAAATGCCAACACAGACATTATTACACGCAGAAAATATGATAATTAATTATAACACAATGCAGCAGACATTATAGTGCGAAAGTTGTTCCCAGCATGTCATATAGTTAGAAAGGAACATACCTTTGTGATCTTTAAAAGTGATTATAGCTGACTGACCACCTTCAAGAATGTCCACATCACCCTGTGTATCACCATACTTTTCAAAGTACAGTGTGATGTAGTCTGAGTTCACATTTGGAGGTAGGTCCTGGGCTTTTACTTTTGTAGTTTTTTCAAGAGGTCTGACATCCATTTTTTTCTTTCTGAAAACTGAGTTATCTGGGCATGACAATATGAAGTTCTCTGTATCTAATGCACAAAAATATGGAAATATGGAAAATGTGGAAAATCAGCTTTGAATACTACAAACCCATAGATACACAAAAGCCTTTAAAAATCTGAATAATTAAGAACAAATGGGAGTAAGTAGCCTGACATAATTGGAATACTTCACCATACAGGATAACATTCCTGACAATGGATAGAAGCCAGTAGTCACTAGTTAGCATAACATAATTTTTGAAATGGGTAAATATTCATAGATTAGCAACAGTGTTTTTTAAAAAATACTAGCCACATTAGTCTGAAAAGACAAAGGACTAGTTCTGTGAACATGGATGAAGTTTATTTTGACTGATTTGCAAACTTATTTTTTCCATAAACTTTTAATTTAAGGTTTTACTATTGTAAATGTATATACAGATCATTGAGTTTATTTTTAATAAATATTAAGTGAGTAACATGCAAATGCAGACAATTTTAGAGTGTGCCAACACTTTTGACTGGTAGTGTAATTCTTGTCTGGGAACCTGAACATAAGTTTATTTTAAAGTGTGTGGGGTTTTAGATAAGGTAGTAAAATGTATTATTATATAAACTACCACTTATTCATGGTTCAGACTTTGTGGCTTCGGTCATTCTCAGATTTATTCTTAGAGCCATACTACTACTTGTTCACGAAAACCCCCACAAATTCATGGAAACCACAGCTATCCTCCACTATTTTTTGCTTTCATCATAGCAATATATACTTTTTCTTGCATTTTAGTGCAAAATTATTTAAATAATTAGTAAAAGTGTTTTACTAATTATTTACTAAATATAATTTACAACTTTTTTACCATAAATATTTACGTAAATTCAGCTACATTTCGATATAAAGTATAACTGAAAACATATTTGGAACCGAGGAGTGAACACAAAGAAAGCCTCTCTTGGAGTGTTAAAATACACTTGGACACAGTGGCAGGAGGTTTGAAAGTAGCCAATCCGAAAGCGTTATTCATTTCTCCTTGCTGCTCATTGGCTGCTGCCCTGTGACGCATTTCTGGCAGATTTCCCAGTTTCCCACATGGAGCCATTTTGAGTGTTTCACTGAGTTTTCCTCCTTTGAATGTTCCTGTATTTATTTAAAGTAAATTAAATTACTTACTGTATTTACCCTGATTATACCAAAGAAAACGACATTGCATACCAAAGGAAACCTACTTTCATGAATTACAGTACAGTCTATTTAGGGGTAACATATTGCACTGCCTGAGACAGCAGTTCAGTGTACACTGAACAGTACATAAATGGATTGCCTTAATTTTTTTAAAAAGGTAATGTAATAAGCTAAGTTTAAAATGAAATTGCATTGTTTTGGGAGCATATTTAACATTTACTCTGTGAGAATATACATTTTTTACAACATCACAAACTCACTTTTTTTTTTTTAATTCGTGGGTGCCCTTGGAACTTAACCCCCACAAAAATGTGTATGTGTATATACTGCTCCAGAAAAAATAATACACCACTGCAAAAAAAGCTTTTATCTTGCATAGGTGCAAGTATTAAACTGAACAGCTCTGGCTTAGTTTTAACGAACTCCTGACAATATTTCTCCCAATTTCAAAACAAAAATATCGTGCTTTTATGCATAATTTTAAAGAGATGTCAAATTATCACAAAAATAGAAATGATGCAGAGTTTACTGAATGTAAATATTTCAAAGAAAACAAATCTCATGTTCATTCAAAATAGCCATAATTACCTTTGAGGTACTTCTAGCAGTGTTTGGTCACACTGCATGTGGACAGTGTTTACAGCATAAAAAAAAAATGTTTTCATTATTATTAAATAAAATGTATTCACCCACTCACCGCTCATTACCTTGTAAACAAAATGAGTGAATGCTGATTTAAAAATAAATTGCAGTGGTTTCTTATTTTTTTCCACAGCTGTATATAATGTATTGTTATATAATGTAATGTATTGAAATGTTGTGGGTAATTATTCACCATTTCTTTTAGTAAAAGTAACTACCGCACAGTTGCTCTCAGCGATGACTTCTATGCTGAAACTTTTTGATTCAGACGACACTTTCAGAACATTCTCAACCAGCATAACCAAGTACTCCTGATTCATGTCCTGGATGTTTTCCAGCACAGCTGATCTTCTACCCAAGACCTCACTCTCTTCAGTTTCCTTCTGGTCTTCTGGCCTCTCACTCTGAGGTTCAGCAGCAGCTGGCTTTTCATCTGTGGCAGGTGATTCTTCCTGGCTACTGACATCTGCAAAAAAACACATTTTTTAATTTTTTGTTATTTTTATTTTGGCAAACACTTTAAAGCTGAGCAACAAATTAAGTCTTTTTTTTGTTTTCCTACTCCCTACAACCTGTGTGATGCATTTCGAGCCAAACAAGCCATTACTGTCTAAAGGGAGGAGTACAGGTGCAGGTAAAACACACAGAACTGCTGTTTCTGACTGAGGAACTAAGATCCACAGCTGTAGGCAACATAATAGGATTTGTATTGCTGAACTGAAACTCATTATGAAACACAATGTTAATTAGAATACATGTTTGGGTATTTATGTCACGCTACTTTATCTGTGTTAAACAGTGAGTCGCATTGGTTCTGCTTTTGGCACTCAAGTGTAAAATATGTAATAAAATCGATTTTCATTAAAAACACATCAACCTGAACTCTAAATTTGAATTAATCAAAAAAACATTTTTTCACCCACCTCTAATATAAAGCTCTGGAAAAAATGAGACTGCAAAAATCTTTTATAGTTGCAAGTACTGAACCAAATAGCTTTGCCATCATTTTTAAGAATCAGACAGGAGGACTATGGACTATGATGTTTGCAGAGTAATCTGTGGTGTGAGTAAAGAGCATGTTGAGGAGATCCTGCAGAGATGGAGATATGCTCTGGAAATGAGAGGCGTGAAGGTCAGTAGGACTAAGAAAAAAACAGAGGGAGAGGATGCTGGCGTGGTCTATTCAGTACTTCTCCTTGCATCAATGTGATATTTTCTCTGTTCAAAATGAGTCCTGTCCATCTGGCTGTCATCTATTGCAAAAATCTGGACTTGTTTCCTTTGCCACTGGCAGAGTTGTATTCTTTTGAATGTTTGGCTCCAAACTTCTCTTAACATTCTGCAAAAGCTCTGCTAACATTATGGTACATGGAGCTATGAACATCGATATGGACTCCCCCTCTTGCTGTTTTGCAGTCAAATATATTAAATCATTGGACTGTTTTCATCTTTTGCTTCTTGCTGATTGTCCCACACATACTAGAAGGCACACTTGACCTGGTAATCACAGACTCTGCTCCTGTCTGTAAGCTTTTTGCATACAATTATGCAAAGTGTGCCTGATCATAAGTGTGCCATCTTAATACATTTACAATTTCAATTTCACACCAAGCCTCATAAGTAGGATTACTCACAATCTCACAAAATCTTACACAAGTTTACTAAATCTGTTACGTCACACCATAGGTCTGGTTGATGCTGCCCTTTCTTGGTTTAAATAAAATCTTAGACAGAACAAAATACATTTCCATTGGAAATGTAAAGTCCTGAACACAAGGTGACCTGTGGAGTGCCCCAGGGGTCTAGATTCAGATCCTTTCTTTTTATTTTGTACATGCTTCCCCGTGGTTGGGTCGTAAATCTCTAAGATCTATAATTTTGCTGCTACACAGATGACAAAAAGCACTCTCTATTATCATTATCACCCCACCAGTTGTAACTGACAAACTGGATGCAGCACAATTTTCTTCAGCTAAACAGATCCAAAACTGAGGTAATTTTGGTTGGTACGCCCACCAGATCCAGTCAGACTCCATTCCACTCTGACCCAGTCTGAAGCAGAGAAGCTAATCCATGCTTTTGTCTTCACCAGACTTATTGTGATCACTAACAACAGTCTTCAGGAGCTGGAGTATATTCAGAACAGCACTGCAAGGATCCTAGTGAGGGTGTGGAAATGTGAATGTTTCACTCCCATTATCCACACACTGCATTGGCTTCCAGTCTCAGCAATGCTTTTATATTTGTGGCACTTTTTGTGGCACAATGTAAATTGTGGTACAAATAAAAAATATTTATTTTATTATTATTACTATTATTACTATTATTATTATTATTATTATTATTATTATTATTATTATTATTATTATTATTACCTGTGCGTGATTGAGAGGGAAATTATGTGGGAGAAATGATACAATAATATTTTAGACACTGCTCATTGGTGAGTTATTTATAGAATAGGTCCACAGGCTACTCATGTGGTCCTTGAGGTCACCCATGTTGGTGACCCCTGGTCCATAGTAATGGGTAGTGTGAAAGAGGTGAAGAAGAGTGGAAATCCCGTTTTCCTGTTTATATACCCTGTGATCTCCTTTGACCATGGCGCGTCATGGGAGCCGTGCATGTGACCGTACCCTGTCCTCCAGGACTGATTCCCGACGGTCCAGGCTGAGAGGATACCCTGCGACGGTAGTCCTGAATGAGAGCTGGGTCCAGGATGAACCACCCAGGAACCCATGACCGCTCCTCCGATGGAACTATAGGCGCGGGGTCTGTCCAGGACGCGTCTGTTTGGTAGGCACAGGATAAGGTGTCCCCTTTAGTGTTCTTCGACCTGGACGGTAGGAGATGATGAAATGGAACTGTTCGAAAAACAGGGCCCACCGCGCCTGTCGGGGGTTCTGCTGTTTTGCCTGCTGGATGCTGCTAAGATTTTGGTGGTTGTTCCAGACAATGAAGGGGTAACAGCCACAATTAACCAATGACCCATTCCTCCAGGAGTGAGTTAGAATGTGGTTTTTGTGGGTTTGGTGAGAGCAGTCAGAGGTGCTGCAACTGAACTGAAGACCCGGATGAAGCGAGGGTAGAAGTTAGCAAACCCAAGAAACCATTGGAGCAGTTTAAGCATGGTGAGTAGAGGCCAGTTACACACAGCAGCCAACTTCTGGTGAGAAGACGAACCCCAGAAATGTGGTGGAGCGCCGGTGGAAAGCACATTTTTCCAGCTTGCAGAACAGTCGGTGGGCCAACAACCTCTTTAATACTGCTTGGACCTGTTGGAGGTGTTCTTGTTCCGTCTTTGAATAAATCAAGATATCTTCGAGGTAGCGACCCAGCATGTCCCAGAACACGTTGTTGATCAGGTTTTGAAATGCTGGCAGAATATTACACAAGCCGAACGGCATAACCAGCGTCTCATCTTGCCCGGTCAGAGTTATGAAGGCTGTATTCCACTCATTGCCATCCCTGATGCGGACGAGATTGTATGCATTTCAAAGATCCAGTTTGGTAAAGATCAACAGAGAGCGTCCAGGGCGGTGTTCTTGACGAAGAAGGACACCGGGGACCCCGGGGCCTGCCAGGGAGGACAAAGTTCGTAGAGTACCCTACCGGAGACCCTCAGCCATGTCCTCCTCCATGGCTTTTTGTTTCGTCCTTAGACGTACAGTCGGCCATGGGGGGTGGAGTCGTACTAGGTAGGAGGTCAATTTTCAAGTCATAGGTCTGGTGAGGAGGAAGTTGGACCGCTCGCTGTTTATTGAAGAACACCTTGACATCCCAGTATGGTTCAGGGATGGCGGTGTTGTCGATATGAGAGTCATATGAGAGTCAGCCATTGCCATGAAACAGAGCTCCTGACAAGTCTAACCCCATGGTAGGATCTAGTGTTGCTTCCAGGAGATAAGAGGATCACGTTGGACCAGCCATGGGTAGACCAGGATGACAGGAGGAGAAGTGAGATGAGCGACGAAGAAAGAGATGAGTACGTGGTGATGGTTGATTTTGAATTGGATAGGGAGGGTGCTGAGAGTGATGGGACTATGACAACGGCAGTGATGTTTAACGGCCGGGATAACGCTTCTGTTTGCACAGCCAGCTGGACAGCATAAGAATGGTCAATAAAATTTGAAGCTGTGTAGGATGTGCGCCTGAACCAGAAAACGAGAAACATCAGGATGAGGAGAGGATGTGATGAAGTACCCAGATGAAGGCCCCCCTGTCTTCACTGGAACAGTCTGTTTCCCGGATGGAGTGGGCAGATGGCACGATGATGATCAGGGGATGCGCAGTAAGCGCAGAGTCCCTCCTGGTAGCATCGGGTCCGCTCCGCCTGGCTCAGAGAAGCGCGCCCTAATTGCATGGGATCCCCGGCTCCTGAGTGGGACTCCGACGGAGGTGGAGGTTCCAGTGGTGAAGCCACGATCTTGAAGGGTGCTGTGGTAGGTGTGAGCGGCAGGTTATGAGGAACTGTCTGAGGACGGGAGCTCATGCGCTGGTCTTTCTGCATGCATAACTGAATTGGGTCTTCCAAGATTTCTGGAAGCTCCCATCTGACCAATTGACAGACAGACAGACAGTCCCTCAAAAAAGGCAGTCAGAAGAGCCAAGTCACCCCACCCCGTTTGTACGGCGAGTGTGTGGAACTCAGCAGTGTATTTACTGATTGGACCGTCTCCCTGCCGCAGGTGGCATAACTTAGAACTCACCTCCACCTCACTGTCAGAATGTTGGAAGGCATTTAGGAGCTTGGTGAAGTGGGGATAGCAGTGAAATTCAGGCGCGTTGCTCTGGAAGACTGCCAGAGCCCACTCTGCTGCCTGCCCGGTGAGGAGGAAGACAAGAAATGCGATCTTGGAGCGTTTGGTGGAGTAGCTGCCAGGCTGAAACTTGAAGAGGAGAGACAGGTTGGTTAAAAATACCTCGCACTTCCTGTCTACACCGTTCCATTTCTCAGGTAAGGCAATTTTAGGTTGGTGGTGAGGGAGAGAAGGTGAAGAGGGACTAGAGAGAGAGGTGGGAGTGGCTGGCTGAGGCGTTGGTGTCATGGCGGGGGTTCGAAGTGCAGCTGAGTGAGATAGGCAGAGGTTTGCTATCTCTTTCCCCTGCTGGTCTACTGTAGCCATCAGCGTGAGCCAGTCCACGGGGGTCACTACAATGTGCTCTTTCATTCTGTCAGGTGATAAAGACAAGAAAGAAACTTACGAGCTGATTTTCGCCCTTGCAGCATGGGTGAGCCCCGGCACGGACTGAAGCGAGGAGGCTGGTTTATCACGCAGTTGTTCTGTGAATGCTCTTATAATAAGAGAGAGAATCCCACCTGCACCAACATTTACACTCATGCACAGAGAAAAGAGTGTGTACTCACATGAGGGCTGAATGATGATGAAGAGACGGGCGAGGTGGGACTCAATGAATGAGCGCCGCGGAAATCCCGTTTCCTGTTTATATTCTCCTTTGACCTTGGCGCGTCACGTGAGTTGTGCTTGTGACAATCACCATCTGCATCGTCCAAGATGGTTGTACCAGGTCGAAGACCGGTTATGGTAATGTAGTCAAATACTTCATCTCCGCATGGAAAAAAAACCCTAGTTCTTTGGACCTTACAAAATAACCAACCAAATAATCCCGGTCACTTACTAACTCCAGCTACCTCACTATCTCTGGATCCATCTTGTTTATCACAAATCTCACCTCATGCCAGTAGTTTATTCTCCTGTGCATACTCTGGCATTTACTCCTCACATTGTGTTAGACAGTGGTCCTGATTACACTGACAGTCAGATCCTGGATTCACAGTGGAGGGTTCGGGGGATGCAGTACCTCATGCATTGCAATGGCTATAGACCCAAAGATCAGTGTGTCTCCCCTCTTCTAGGTCCATCTGGTGTCGGTTTGATAAGGGGTCCTTTCACATGCACAAATCAGGTGACCCGAACCAGGAACAAGAAGGGATCTCTGTCACATGCACAGGTCAGGTGATCCAAATCAGGAGCAGAAAGCAATCCTTTGAAGAGTGTATTTAAGGTGTGGCCAGACACTCACTCAGCCATCAGTCATGGAGTTCTTGTCATGAATCTCTACCAGACCATTCCCAGTGAATAGTTTAAAAAATCTTTGCATTTTACACAACATTGGAAACCAGTGGGTTTTCTGGCAACAGGGCTAGTAGCATTCTTATAGCAAAAGCATGAATAACAGTCAGGCTCCATGCTTGCCATTCTCGTGACACACTCACATCCTCTCAGCTTGTTCTGTGCTTGTTCTTTATTGAGGTCAATCGTAACAGTGCTGAAGAGACTCTGAGTTCAAGGTGTCCTTGTGTTACAACACAGATCCATTCGTACGACAGTGATATAACCCACATTGTGATGTATGGTAAACCCCTACATTAACTAGGATCTGTCCGTTGGGGATGTGTGCTGAGAACCCAACTGAAACCTCCGGACTAACGCAGAAATTGCACACATGTTCTGCATATTTTCGCTTTTGTTACATCCAGGCCTTGTCCACCATGCCATCTCATTATCTGGATGGGTTGCTAGGATATGTTTTGTTCCAACAGCACACTTGTTGGCTGGAAGGTGCTTCTTTTGAGAATAATTTCACATGAGAAACATAACTGCTTATTTTGTTACATATATCTTCAAGCACATGTGTCTGAACTTTTGACAGATTTTTCCCCCCAAAAAAAGAATTATCAAATGGAACTGACCAAAAAGCCTTGGTCGAGCACTGAACTCAGCTCAGAACAAACTTCAGATCTTCTTTTAAGTGCTGCAGTGTTAGTGTCTGATGAGTCTTGAATGTCTGCAATTTGTAAATAAGTTAACCTAAATACAGTAAAATAAGGCTGTCGATTGTATTAGCAATCAAACAATTTCCCAGTTAATTTCCAGGTTATTTTTAGGTTTTATCCAATATTTGGATAACTGAAGAAGCAACTGAAGGTTAGTAAACTACACTGCCCTACAAAGCCAAAAGTCCTTAAATTACCAGAGTGTGACACTGTGAAAAATGACTTTAAAGTTTTTTTTGTTGTCCAGCTAATGGTATGATAGGAAGGAAACTGAAAATTTGCCAAGTAGTTGTCTTTTGCCCTTGCACGGCAGTACAGTAAAGCGCACAAGTCTTGAACCAACCCTCATTTTTTTATGTTTTGTTTCCAAAGATCTAGACTTTCCTCTATTTTAATGTAGTCTCACAGAACAGTTCTCCAGGCTATCTGAAGAACTTTAAAAAACACAAATTTCCCTCACCAGTTTCAGGAGTGTCTTTTGTTACAGTGTCACAGTGACCTAGGTATAAAGCATTCAAGCATAACAACTTAAGGCCTGAACCAGTGAAGAAACAGTGTACTAGTTAAGTTATATGAGCTTTGTTATACTTCCAAACGATCAAGCTGGTGATCAGTATCCTGATGGGGCTGAATACACAGTACAACTTTATCTAGGCACATTGTATCTGCAGCCATCTGATATGGACAAATATGGACAAAATATCAGTATTGTGATTTTACTGCTACATCTTCGAATTGTGATGCCTTCCAGTATTTTAATGGGCCCATATTGTCACATTTCTGGAATTAAAAAGCATGTAAATATTGTTCAAGTTTCAAAACGTACATTCACTTCTTTCTATCCATACAATCCAAACAGTGAAGCTTGTAAAGTGTTAAAAGTTGAAAGCATGTTAGAATTATGTCATTATCTCAAGTGAAAATAATGTTGATGACCTGTTATGTCATGACAATTGAGATATGGGAACAAAAATGATTATCACAAGAAAATGAAGCAAATAGAAGTTGGCCCTTAGATTTTACAGAGAAATGGTTCCCAAATGTAAATTTACATTTACATTTACGGAACTTAGCAGACGCCTTTATCCAAAGCGACTTTCATTCCTAGCTACAGGGGACAGTCTCCCTGGAGCAACTTGGGGTTAAGGGTCTTGCTCAGGGAGCTGATAAACTCATAGTTTATATAAACTCATAGTAACCTAGCAGAATTTAAAACATGCATTTTCACTCTACAATCTACTTGATTCATTAAGAAAGTGAATTAATGGATGATTCTGGTAATTGTCAATCAAATAATAATGACAGCCTTATCCTAATTCACAATCAATGCACTTTTCTGATACATTAACTACACTAGTAAGAAAAAAAAATCTGAGAAATCCTGTCATGCAAAAATCCACCTCTAGATGGAAGGAGGCACCCACAAAACCAGAAAATCACTCAAGTGATAAAATTGGGACAAGCTCACCTGTTTGACCTGCTTTGACAGGAGGCTGGGATTCCTGGAAAAAGCAAATGTTTGAGGTCACATTCCAAAGGAGTTTGAAATATAAGTCTAGAGAGTTTGAGCTTAATAATGTTCTCAAGGAAGTGAGCAAAACCTTCACCTGTGCATCTGAGGCCTCTGAAGACAGATAAACATTAAGGTTTACGAGGTGTTGGCCCAGCCTTATCTCATGTGTTTGCTTCTCAAGCACATTTTGCCTCACTGTACATGGAGAGGGGAAGACATGAGTGAGAGAAAGTGGAAAAAGATTGTTTTCCAGTACACTTAGGATTTAACATTTACATTTATATTTAACATTTACATTTATATTTAACATTTAAATTTAGATTTGACATATAGATTTTAATTTAACATTGAGATTTGCCATTTAACATTTAGATTCAACATTTCACAATTATGCAGCAAGGAAATGGACCAAAACCTAACACTGATAAAAAAAAAAACACATTTAGCTCTAAATGTGCGAAAATTGTGTGAACATTGTGCTAAACGATGAAGAAATGACACCTCTAAATTTCTGAAGCTGTTTTTTACAAACGGCACCCCATACAAATCCCCCTCTGATTGTAACTTCAAACAAAATTGTCCATTTAACAGCGTGTTTATCTTCCATTGCTAGCTTGAGCATTAGCCACTTCTTCGAGCCCAGTCTCACTAGATTTTGTGCAGCCATCATGAAATACAATTGTATCAAAATATGAGCTTCAATCACTATTTAAGGCTTTTTTCATGCTAGGACAACACGTCTCTTTTTTCACATGAATTCTAATTGAATTGTTTTTATGATGGCTGCAGGAACACTTGTGAGATCTGGGGCCTCATTTATAAGCGTTGCGTACACACAAAACAGACCAAAAATTTGCGTACGCCTCTTTTTCACAAGTTGCGATTTATAGAAAAAAAATTGACGGCAGAATGTGCGTATATGTGTGCAAACTCGGACCCATGCGAACGCACATTTTGGAAGAAAAAAATGTGACCGCGAGTGAAGAGATTCCAAGAATCAAAACGTTTTCTGTCATGTGTAC
>JBBMFX010000002.1:3718675-3733647 GCA_037832545.1 Rhabdalestes septentrionalis | reverse complement strand
GCATATTTTTCCTCCACACACACACACACACACACACGCACGCACACACACACGCACACACACACACACACGCACACACACACGCACACACACACACACACACACGTCACTAGAAGTTGCCCTTTTATGATGAAACACTGACCAGGGAGCTTCTTTTAGTAGGAGTGCTAAACTAAAACTCTTCCTGTCAATAAAGCCATAATAAATAAAGGGGTATCTGATCCTGCGCCAGTACTACTACTTTAATTAGATTTGCAAATATTTGCCCTAATCTCAACCAGCTCATGATCATACATGGCACAAGGGCAACTCAAAGACTGACCCGAGATCAGTTTAAATTGGCAACTTCCACCAGCACCGCTTCTCACTCAGTGGCCTCAGACATTTCAGTGCCATCCACCAGAAGTGTGTGAATCAGGCCGTCTCTCCTCCTGCCGCTGCTCACAGCCTTAATACAGCAGTCATGGTCGCCCAGATTGAAGTGTGTCTCCGTGCCATCATCCACAAACTCCCCCTGACAGTATAGAGATAAAGCCTGTCAGTCGCATCCAGAAACTTCTAATACTTAAACAATTTAAATACTTAACTTTTTGATTTATAGAGTATGTACACATTATTTTACATACTGCGTTTAGAAAGTGCCATACTAGAACTAGATATCATGTACAATTTTCTTATCTGATGGTAAAACATTATGATCATTATGTTAAATATCTTATTATTATAATATAATTAATACTGTGTGCAAAATTCTTACCATGTAAAATATTATTACTTATGTCAATATTACTGATCTCTATTATGTGCAGACTCCTCAACACTATTAGTGTTGCTAGTACTTCATTTTAACTGTAAGTTACTTATTTCTAGTATATAGCCAGCGCTTTATGTAAATGGCATAGTGTATTTTACATTGACTATTTTTTGCCATTTTTAATGGATTTACCTAGGCTCATTATTTTATATTGTTCTTTTCCCTCTGTGCAGTCGTTAAATAACCAATATCTTCCAGGATCAATAAGGTGGTCTGATCCTGATTCTGATCAATCAATCACTCAGTGCCTAATTAAACATTAAAGAACTGAGCCCAGGCCAAGTTTTTAAAATGAGGACTCTTTGGAAAAAACGGGACTAATGGATTTATTTTTGTATGCTCACAGCTGTCTCCATCTTCTGTCCATTGCACCAAATATCCATGGTATCTTTCTCTGTTGAGGAAGGACAAATAACCTCAATAAACACAGTTGTTCAAGATAAATTCAGCAATTTAACATAAAGCCAGTGTCAAAAAATAGTAAGCAGTAATATAATACGGTTTAAAATTTGCAAGTATATATGAAACGACTGTAATGAAGAGTATAATGTGTACGTGTATATGTATTCCTGCATGTGGACAGAATGTAAGTTTAAAGTGAGTGTAGTTTTAAAGTGACTGTTTTTATAAAGTGAATATAGAACAGACTTGACATGAGCAGTTTAATGTTTAACACACCTAAGGAATACAAAGGTATAGAAACTGTATTTCCATTTTATGACCATGAACAAAGGGCAAAAGTTTGGAAAATCCCAGCCCTACCTATAAAGATTAAAGGCCTGTAAGAAATAAAAATACTGGCTATTCTATCTGGCTGTATTACATGTACCTTTATTGTTTGTGACCAGCCTATCAAACACCACTCCCTAAAGGGCCAATGAAGCTAAAGAGATTACTGTTGCTTGACAATGTGAGTAGGTTTGCGATGACATATGGGTCTAATGAAATCCTTACTTTAAAATGGCTGGCCAACTGCAGCAGCTGAGAGCAGAGAGATAGAGGCCAACCAGTTTAAGCAGGTTAAAGGATTACAGGATACACTGGGGTGAGCTCTTAATCTTGCATTACATTTTGATATTATTTTCGACCAGTGTTAAATGTCAAAGTTCATATCAACTGCTTCCTGGAAACCTGTATATTATTTATTTTAAACAAAAAAATGTTTTAAAGTCACTAGTAACTTTTTATAACATAAAGAATAGCTTAAACATGTTTTTTTGTCTCAGTTATTGCATAATTAATTCATGGCTCTGATATGAGGTGTTTAAGGATAATTTAAACCCTAATCCTAAAATATTTCTTCTTTAGCACTGGGTTAAGTGCCCCTCCCCCATTTTTCATGTCCAAGCAGAACACAGCACTGACACTCTCACATTCAAGGATGCCAGCTTTAGGGTGTTTGTGACTAGTTCTACACACAATCAGTACACTGGAATATTTTGCCCAAAATCCCCATACGTCAATTCATATTCTCAATTTTAAACACTAGGCTAAAAACTTAAATATGCACACCTGAAAAAGCTGAAGTAGTCTGTGGAGGAATGAACTAAAATAGACAGAAACTCCAAATACAGTGGTGCCTTGACTTATGAGTTAATTTCATGAGTTCATAACTCACATTACTCATATGTCAAATCAATTTTCCAAATTGAAAGGAATTGAAATGCCATTAATCAGTACAATAGAATGTACTGCAATAAACCTTTTTATTAATCACGCTTGACAATTCTCAAACCAGCCCTGACTGTCTTTAAACGGATCGCCCGATGTCTTGTTCACCAAAGCCTTCTCACAGATTGTATCCTGCATTACAGGATCTCCTGCGAGCTGCTTCTCTGTCAACCACACCCTCATTAGCTTCTCCATATTTTCATGGAGGTCCGCTGTTTAGAAAATATTTTAAGCCTTTGGCTGGTGTTATAGCCTTTATCGACTACTTCTGCTTCAGTAAGGTGCAGACCGTCGAAGTGCTACACGCACACTTTAGTCATGTTATTCTAAATTCATTCTTTAATTCAGTGCACATTGTCTGCTTCTTCTCAGCACTTCGCAATCACTTTCTTTGGAAACATGGATGGATAAACAAACTTGCAAAATAATTGCAAGCACACATGCTAGTAACCCGAATTTTAGTTCTCAACCCAAACCAAAAAAATCTCGTAAGTTGGGACACTAATAAGATACCACTAAATTTACATGTATACACTTGTCAAGCGCTTTAATCCAGAGTGACAAAAAATGGACAAATCAATAGTTTGGTGTTGGAATAAGGCTTTATGAATCTCTCAACTGTCCACCCTATTTTCCCTTTAAACTTCAAAGAACTGTACCAAGACTAATACCTAAGGCTAGCTTTTAGTATGCTTACATTAGTCCAAAATTCTACTTAACAGGTAACAAGGAAAATTCCAGTCTCATTTAGAGAGTTTCTGTTTATTTTAATACCAACCTACTAAGTATTTATGTCCATAACACACTGACACTCTTGCATGCAGCAGCTGCTGGGTTTTTGTAACTGCTTCAAGAGACATAACATAGGGATCACCAGACATTGGCTGAGCAGTAAGAGCACCATTGATTGGACTAAACTGGACAGGAATTATTCAACATTTTTGCATTCAACATGTACTTTACTGACCTTAAATAGGACAAATAAATGTTACTTGCTTTGTATATCATAGTGTATGCAGTCTACACATGGACATTCATAACATCTACGCTAAGTGTGCTTTTTACTCACTTGTAAGCTAATTACCTTACAGTCATCTATATCTTGAGGTGCAAAAGTAAAAAAAGAAGTACATAAACCCATTTAGGGCTGCACAGTACATCAACAACACAATGCCAGACTCTGCAATGCTGATATAACAACAGGCAGCAATATGCAAGTGAGCCTCTAACCAATCACAGGTTTTCTTACCGGGTAAATAATCAAAACTTCAGGTGAGCAACTAGGTGTTCTGATGAACTGAAGTCTTCATGTAACTCATCAAAGGTCTAATCTTACACAATTTAAGGCACTGGCAAATCAGTGCATGAATGGGTGGAGCTGTACTGCTGTAGCCAGAATAAGATTTATTTAAACCTGCCAAAATCACAAAAAATATGATTTGAAAATGCTTATTTTTCCCATATGGACTATATGGACTTTTTGGTGATTTTATGTACCATCTGAAACAATATTTACACACCTTGGCCCTGTAATACCTAAAAAGACCTAATGTGTTCGTTTAAGCAAACACATCTTGTGTTTGTATTGCATGTGTGATTCATGATTCAGGAGTTTCTTACCTAGGACCACTCTGCAGTCTATGCCATCAAGATTGAGCAACCATGTGCTTGTCACCTTGGAACGGTTCTCCATGTATTTCTTCAGGCTTTTTCCATTGATCTCCAGAGTGTACTCATAGGCAAAACCACTCACGGCATCAATGTTAATGGTTGCCTTTGTATGTGCGTTTCCTACATTAAAGGTCTCCTTTCCAACCAGTTTGAACATCCAATCTCTCCTGAGGACTTCCTGCCAAGCAAACAAATTACTTCACAACGGTGAACTGCAGTGTGTAAAATCTTTAAATATGTCCTGTTTTCAAGCAGACCCATTAACATCTGGAGTCCAGGTCTTCTATTTTGTTGCTGCTCCTACTGTCTACTGTTTGAAAAGTCAATAGGCAACTTTTTTTTTAATATGAATATATATTATCACCTTTCCATCAACACAAATGACACGTTTTCCTGTGGTTGTGCCATGTTCAAATTCAATCCTGTGGACACCATCACTCAGCGCTACCTCCCAAACACCGACAAGGTCACCAGACATGGTCCTGTGGAGTAATCATTGGACCTCAGATTACAAGTTGTGAAAACAGCACATAAATTAGGGATACCAATAATACAGGGCAGGTAATAATAAGACAAGAATGCTACACAACTACCGTCTGTGTGTCTATTGCGTCAAAATTTTACTTTGGTTTTGCAGTGAGGCTCAAAGCCGAATATAACAAAAATCGGGTGAGAAACAGATATGTGACAAAAACTCACTTTTCCCTTATAGCATCAGTGCAAAAATAAAGAAAAGGATGACAAACACATCTTGGAAAAATTACATGAATACATGAAAAAAATAATTTAACTCTTGCAGTGTCAACCAATAATTTGACACTAGTACTGAAATTTAGCTCTCTCTGAAGCTAAAAGAGAATTTCTAATTATTTACACAAGAGGCCATTCCTTGATGCGTAAACCAGAAGGAATTGTGTAAGCCTTCTGGCTAAACAATGTGTTACCACAGACCAAAGAAAACTAGTGAGTTACAATATTTTAAAGTATTCTAAAGCTTAATAAATTTTTTAAAGAGCTGAATGTATTTTTTTTGTCCAAAGTTGGGCCCAAACTTCTGCAATGTAGTGTGTGCTAATAATTTTGTACTGCTACTGAACAACAGACCTTATGTCTTTACTTTCCGAACAATTCCCCTTGTCCCAACTAAACAGACATTTATGTTCTCCAATGGTCTCATGAGAAGGTGTTTGTGTAATTAAGGAAGTTATGGATTTGGTTCCAGTGCTCACACAGAGAGACTCAGCAGTAACTGAGTAATGATGTATAATTTAACAACACCACCACCCAATCATACTGCAGCAATGTGACTAATGAAAACTTCTGAATATGGATTCTATTCAGGAGCACTTTAACCCTCAGGTTTTGTTAAACATCACTTACATTTGGAGTAAATCTGATTGCATTTTAATTTGACGGCATTTTAAACCCCCGGAAAATAGTTACAATTACTATTACGTTTATTTGTTGGTACT
Source organism: Rhabdalestes septentrionalis (assembly GCA_037832545.1). Classification (NCBI taxonomy): domain Eukaryota; kingdom Metazoa; phylum Chordata; class Actinopteri; order Characiformes; family Alestidae; genus Rhabdalestes; species Rhabdalestes septentrionalis. The sequence goes on along the minus strand of JBBMFX010000002.1, from coordinate 3,728,019 downwards.
CTGTTTCTGTTGACTACCTATATAGAACCTTAAATAAAACACATGATGGCAAATATCAAAGTCTCCCCACCCCAACCTCATTTTTATGTGACCTCTCATTGCGACAGGTCAGAGATTTGCTTCTCTCAATCCCACAGGTCAGATTTTGTACAGTTTGGGCCCTAAAGCAAAGGGAAGATTTGTGAAGATTATAAAACTGCATTCTACAGCATATTAATCTTAATATCACCCAAAACAACAACAGCAAAAGTAATGTGTGTAAAACTTATATTTCTTATTTTTGAACCGTTATAACGCAAATAAAACAGCCTGGACTCCAGAGAACACTGTATGTACATAATGTGTGCAAACTGAATGTACAAAATGTGTACCAACTTCTAAAACACATCATTGTGTTCACTTCACGTTCACCCGGTTTGTCCATATTAAATTAGGGAAAGTAATTTATTATTTAAAAAAATATGCCAATCATTTAAACCAATTTCTGAATGGGTTCAAACATAAATGAGGGTTATAATTCAATTACTGATTGTTTGTGTGTTTAGAAGCAGAGTGAAATTCAATTATGTGTAGCTTACATTTGCGACATTTAGCAGATGCCTTTACCCAAAGCAACTTCCATTCCCTAACTACAGGGGACGGTCTCTCTGAAGCAACTTGGGGTGAAGAGTCTTGCTCAGGAACCCAGTGGTGGTATGCTGAAGGCAGAATTCGAATCCGAGGCCTCTTGGTTCAAGGGCCAGTATACCACCCACTAGGCCGACACCACCAACCCAACTTAATGCCTAATAAGGTTGATGGTGGAAAGGCCTCTATTGTTACTGATTTTACTGGAACAACAGTGTCCAACTAAAGTTAACAGTGGCTGATCATTCAGCTCCGGATGGCTAACCGGTTTAATTTTGTGTTCACAGTTTGTCCCAATTTAAATTTTTTTCATATGAACCACAAAATGATGTCAGTTATTTATTTAGAGGCATTAAGCAATGGGGTCAAATTGGCACCAGGGGTAAGACTCAACTCCTGAGTGATTAAAATAAAATGTGTATCTTAACTGAAGTTGCTGACAGAAATGCTAATAGTCCTACTAGTTTGCTGAACTGTGTTCGATCAGGCAGGGCATGAAATTCCATCTACAGACGATAACTTTTCAGAGACAAATGGCTAAATAATGCCAGTAGGGGCTTTTAGTCGTATATTGTTTCCAGACAGGCTGAGAAAAGCGAGGCTAGCTGAGTTGGGTTAGCTGGCACTGAAAGATCTATCTACTCAGAACCGAGACTGTTTTATTTTATTATTTAAATATAAGCCTAGAGGAAGAAATCACGTTTACCTGAGCTGTAACCGACAAAGAGATGGCAAGTTCCCCCTCCTGCAGCAGGGCTCTACCGTAATTAGTGTTAGCACATTAGCTCCTAAGCTAATAACAAATCAGTCTTCTGCTTAACAACTGTTACCATGGGAACTGCAAACCCTCCGAGAGACGCTCGCCCCCGGCAGCCTGTCAAGAGTACTGCATCTATACCACATATCGAAAAAAATCTATTTGACTGTCTGTCTACACTATTTGGACAAAAGTATTAGAAAATTTTCTATTCCAGCATGACTGTGCCCCACTGCGCAAAGCAAGCTCCATAAAAATGGTTGGGTGAGTTTGGGTTGGAAGAACTTGACTGGCCCTGGAATGAAATGAAATGCAGGTTGAGAGCCAGGATCAGTGCCTGAACTCATAAATGCTCTACAGAATAAAGAATGGACACATATTCACAAAAACACCCCAAATACTTGTGAAAAGTCTTCCAAGAAGAGTGGAAGCTGTAATAGCTGCAAAGAGGGTACCATGCCATTGTCACTGTTGGTGTTACAATCAGACATTCCAATACTTTTGTCCATATAGTCAGTCAGTATGTCTATCTATTTATCCATACATACATACATATATGCTATTAGTTAGATTAAGACATATGTGCTTTGTTTTGCTTGAATGATTTATCAATGTAATTCCTAACAAACACTAACTATTCCCCTGAAATTGGTTATGTTCAGGGACTGGACTAAAATTAGATGCTTTGAAATTTCTTCTGGAAGACTGGAGAACTGCTCCTCAAGACTACGTTGAAAATACAAGAAAGTTTAGATGTTTGATGGCTATCATGACTGTTTACAGGCAGTATTTAATAAAAATGTTTAGATTTTACATTCTGTTATCTAGAATTTAATTGATTTCCCATCTAAACTATGTCATTCATTGTTTTGATATTAAATGGTGCTGTGTAGAGAACTTTCTGATCTCTTTATAACAGTAGTGATAGACACTAAATTGTATCTAAATAAATAAAGCAATATTCAGCACAAATCATACAAGTGGGCCATCAAATGGCTTCTGATATTTGATGCAAAATGTTGATAATGACAAAAAAGTTTTAAAAAGTTTTTACAAATATGAAATAACAAAAACAGAAAACATACCTTTACACAATTAGATAATACAAGATCTGTTTCTATATTTGTACAACAAAACTTAACCTTTAAAACACAAGCAGCATGGATCCATGGTGAAAGAGTAAGAAATGGTAAATTGTCATCATACAGCAAAATAATTCCTTATATGGAAGTTCCTTCAGTATGTGTTGATGATGGAGTTGTCACCATTCTGAGCTTTGGTGTTCCTGTGTCATGTAGAACCATAGATATTGTAATTTAAATCACACCCTCCCCTGATTCTGGAGCTCAGTTTCAGAGTCTGGTCGGACTGTCATATCATGTTTATGTATTTGCATTGAAGATTCTTAAAATGTATTACTAGTACTGTAATGTTACCATGACATTACTAACTGAGTTTATGAATTTGCCCTGATTCAAAGACTCAAACTTTCAAAATGCTTCTTCTGAAACTTTAGCAATTACAAAGTTATAAAAATCATTGTTTTTCTTTCCTTTTTTATCTTTATTTATTTATACTGTCTGCTTTTTCAATCCATTTTTATCAGTTGGTTTAATATCTATATATCAAATTATCAAAATATTTAAAGGGGCTCTCTGGCTACAATAAAAAATCCACATTTATTACATCTGTTGTAAACATGCCTTCTCCCTTCTTACAGCAGTGCTAAAATAACTCTGGGTTAAGCATTAAGAAACTTTAAATATTTTTAGCTGGCTAATACACAAGGAAGCAAGATATTTAAGGTAATTGATAGGAAGCTAAATATCACATCTGTATTTATTAGGGCTGCACAATATGAACAGGCCCGAAGTCTGTAAATAAAGTTTTAAAAGGTACATTCACTCTCCCATTCATATATTTCATATATGGAAAACATCAACAGCCCATTTTCAAATCACTGATTTGTGATGTCATAAAAGCACATTTTCATATCTCTCTTATTCAGCCTAAAGCAGTTTAGCCCCTTATACTCATGCTGAATGAGCTGCAGTATAGAGCAGCTATTTATATTTGTCCAATGCTGTTCTCTAAATATATTACTCAGAATGCACTGCAGAGATATGCCATTTAACTTCACTGATATTATGTTTATTCTTGAAAATACACTTGAAATTTAAATATTGGGGTGATGAATCTATTGATTGGCTGAGGCTTTTTTTGTGTGGGTTTGTGAACCAAAATACAATTTTTAATTTATCATAATATTTCAACCTCATTTATCTCCTAGTATTTACCGATATGCAATAAACCACAACTAATGGCCAGGGTTAAGTTCCAAGTGCACCTGCATATAGTGAAAAAACTCAAATACCTGATGTGGTAAACAAAACAAAAAAACGAGCTAAAAATACCCTAAATATGCCCCAAAATGCTCCCAAAACACCCCTTTTTAAAACTCAGCTTAATACATTACCCTTAAAGAAAATGTTAAAGAAAATGGTATACCCCAATTCCTACTGTAGTGTGTACACTGAACTGCCATCTCCTGCAGTGCTAGAATGTAAAATACAGATGTTACACCTATACATATACATATACATTTTATATAATTTACAGTAATGAAAACTACAGGGCTTTGAGAAGAACAAAATGAAAAACAGGAGAACATAAGACACACTTTCTTTGTGTTCTCTGGACTTTGCCAAATATTTTATATGAAAATATAGGTAAATTACATTAATATTTATGTTTAAAATTTAGTCAATTATATTTTTCGAAATTATTTAGCGCTAAAACAATTAAACCTACAGTGTTTTCTTATCATATGTGTTTATAGGGCAGTTGTTTATTGGCCTAAAATTTGCTGTTTAAAATGGGTAATAATCAGTAAACAACAACAAAACAAAATAAGTGTTGATGTGTCCACTTGTGTTTCTTGGTGGCACTTAGCTATGTACGACATTAACCACATTCTGAAAGACAGAAGCTAAACTGCAGTTCAAATATCACTTACATTTTCAATCATAGACAGCTGACTAAAGACATGATTGAATATAGACACAGTAACGTAAAACCTTGATCCAGTTAATCTAAAGAAATACAATTCTGCCAGGAAAAGGAGAAAGAACGTTTAACCCATTTCAGGATGTCAAGTCTCCTAACCGTTTGTTCACAGACAGTTTTGTGAATCAGTCAGATAATGAACTCAGGAGTAGGAAGGTCAGGAAGGGCGAAGAAGGTCTCGGGAATGCCAGTAGGGGGCACTGCCACACTTCCATTTGACATGGAAGCTGGTGGCACTGAAGGAGCACACCTGCAACCAACAACAGAATCTGGTGGGCAGCAGGTTTCAGGAATAATATATAAGTGCCTTAAGTAATAAATGGGTACCTGAGATCTTGTCCTTTAAAATTCTGTTCCTTTACATAAATAATCTAGATACAAATTCTAAGGCCATAGTCAGCATCCACTAGAGACCAGCAGTAGATTTTGGGTAGATATTGAACATTCATTTTGAAAGCAAATGGTCATGGACTAAACAGAGTGGCGACACTTCCATTGGGTCCCGTTTTAAGCAATGGTGGCGATACTTCCTGCCTACTTCCATGGTATAGGGAGCCTATAGTGTTCCAAACATCAGTTAGTTTAGTTGATAAAATAACAGCGTTTTTCAAGTAATAAAATATACGTCCCATTTCAGCTGTCCTATATATAGTTGATACTGAGATTGTTTAAAGTATTCAATGTTAATTTTCATTATTATCTGCTAAATTCAATATCTGTGCCACACAAGGGTGTTATCATTTCAGTAACAAATTTCACACAAAATCATTTTTTATTTAAGCAGGACAGCAATACATATTTGGTCAGATTTCTGTGGGTTTGTTTAACAAAATGTGTTCCTGATTAAAAATACTTCATATATGTTAAATTTACAAATATGCTAGCTAGCAACAAGCGGGGTAGCAATTACACCTCAAAATTGCTGCTCTGGTGCAATACCATATGTGCTGTCAATTCTGTAAAATTCCATATATACTTTTGTATAATGTTTACTGTACAAAGTTATCTATATGTAACTCCACAGAGCTCCTAATTATCAATTTGCAATATACAATATTCTTGTTATCCTGTCATGTTCAATACTGTGCTGCCATATGTAATGTGAAATTATTTATCACATATTTCATCTCACTATGTACTGTGAAGTGTACCTAATGAAGTGTTTTTTTACCTTACCTTAACTTAGAGGCCCAGAGAGCTAATTATGTGCCATCAAAAATTGGAACTAGGTTTGTGATCAGGATGTGTGCATGACCTTAATTTCTGCTCTTAATGTAATATTGCTAGAATAAATATTATTTCATTGTGATTTCAATATCCTGTTGTCTTGAAAATTATTTGAACCATATTAACCATATGAGACATTAACTATGTTAGTAATCAGGGTGGACTATATGTTAGGGTGGAGGTAGCTGAGGGATACTTGCTTCGGGACCATGAGGTCATGGATTTCGAATCCTACCTTCAGCACCACCACTGGGTCCCAGAGCAAGACCCTTAACCCCAAGTTGCTCCAGGGAGACTGTCCCTTGTAGTTAGGGAATGGAAGTCACTTAGGATAAAGGTGTCTGCCAAATGCCGTAAATGTAATCATAGATGGACAACAATTGCATAAATAAAAACAATTACGAATTTGTTTAACAAATGTTAAACTAATTATTTTAATATTATACAATATGCAATAAAGAATATTTGTACAGCAGGTGCCACATAATGGACGCATTTCAGCTTTAATGGCTTTTTTTCTTTGAGGGTGTGACCAAGTTGGCTACTGGTTGGTGGATGTTGTGGCTTTTGTAGTGAGGAGGATTGCTGCAGGAGGCTGCTGGAGCAGTGACACTCCCTGACCCTGTGGGACTGGAATGGACAGCGCAAGTACATCCATGGCAACCACGGTGTTTTGCAGTGGGTGCATTACTGCTGCCTTAGGCACTATAGGATTTTTAGATTTCATGGCCTTCTTATTCTGACTGTTGCTGCCCATGTGGCCAGTATTTTACTGTTCTTTTCCCCATGCACTTGGTCTCAATTCGTAACCTAAGCCTGATTAATTATGAGATTATTTATGGCTTGAGGGAAGGCTGCTGTCCAGGACCATGGCTTCTTTTTCAAGCAGGGACTCCATGAGTGAATCACTGGTCCTTTCCCAGAACTGGTGCTTTACTTTATAGACAAGATTGAAGGCCTCATTTGATGGCTGATAAAGGGCACCCCTCCTTCAGCAAAGTACTATATTTGTTATTAGCACTGTCATTGCCATTTCCTACAGCAGCACGTTTAAATTCTTACAATGTGAGCAGCGAAGAACATTCCTATGTAACCTGCCACGTGGTACAACACACAGGAATCTGTTTTTGACCATTCTGGTTTTTCCACAGGGTCTATCAGCTGCTTCACTCTCAGACCAGGGCTGCAAATGCTCTCCTTGTTGTCCAAGAAATCTGTGGCTGGAGCAACCTTTCTGGTATCTTCCAGTATTCACTGGCAAGAGGAACTGCCCAACTGTGATTGCCCTTAATGCATAGTTAAACTCCACCGGAGTTGGGATAGGATTCCTCTGTCTGATGCAGCTGAAAGTGTTCTCCAGGCAGTCCTGTGTAAATCAATAGGTGAGGACATATTTATGTCCCTGACTTATGGCTTGCTGTACCTCCAGTATAATGGTTGTAGCCATCACCACTCCTGCCTGAACTGGTTTCCAGCTGCCCTGATGACCACAAAAAAGATGGATGGTGTCCTGAGAAAATCTGATTGCCTTTTCATACTCCTCCACTTTGAACAGACTCAGGGCAGTAGTGACATGATGGGATGACATTAGGTCAAACCAGTGGTCCATTTTCTCCTGGAACCATGATGTTGTCAGGTACAACTGTGGCTGTTGCTCTTTCTTAACTAGATACTTTAAGCCTGCACTAGCCAGCATTAGATTTGCTGAACATGTAACTTGAGGAACTCAAGTTGAGGAAAATATTTTGATTACAAAACATGATAGGATTAAATGACAAAATGATAAAATTATTTTGCCTCAAGGATTCATTTATGTCACTAAAGTCCATCTATTAAAAGGTTTCTGCTATCATATCATTCCCTTTTTGTTGACTACTGCGCAGTTCCGGTATCAACAGTTTCACACTGTTGCAACTGACACACATTTCAAAGAATTAAGATGGCACATTTATCTTGCTCTTTCTGGAAATGGCGGAAAATTAAGATCCCATGTGCATAAAAGGCGGAAAATGTCTAAAGTTGGGACCATTTAACACTGCATAAGGCAGTGCAGTGTAGTGTAGCCCCCACAGCTGGGCAAATGGGCATCTTAAACACCTCCCCACTTGGCTCCAGCTTAAGGTGCTGCATCCTTCACTGAAATGTTCTAATGTCTGGCAAGGGTATTTGCAATGCTATTTGTTTTCATTTCCCCACTGTGTCCCATGGTTGTTGTGTAATTTTTCAAATTTGATCTTTTGTTAAAATGACTGAAAACTTAGATTGTCTAAGTCCCATCAGGATATCTACACTTGGTCCTGGCTGACTGGACCCTGACTGACTGGACTCTGGCTGACTGGATTCTGGTTGAATGGGCCCTGGCTGACTGGACCCTAGATCTCTTGGTATGACCCTCGCGTACATCTCCAATTCCACTGCAAAATTTCTGCTCTTTTTCACCTCAATCTGTCCCTCAACCTCTGTAACAATAAAATAGTGTTGTTTTAGTGTCATTGCTGTTTAGTGTTTTCTATCCTTCAATTATATTAAATGTAAACAATGTTGGCTATTCATTTACATCATACAAAATTCTGATGTTGAACAATAGTTTTGTTCACTTTGTATTGGATTCCATATAATTTCTGATAATAAAAATACATAATTCCACCTGTCTAAATTTGACGTACTTGACAGAGTTTTCTACTGTTGTATTTTCCGGTAATGTGCAGTTATTTTTCTGCTGACTATTGCCATCCATTTTTATTTCGACCTGTGTCCTTAGGGAAACCATACATGTGGAATATTTTTTCAGACCAACTGATACTGCCTAATGCTGCACAGCCAACTATGATGTCACTTATCTGTAATTTGTTGGTTATAGCCATTGCTGTTAAATCTCAGATTTTACTCAATTAATAGTAAAATGTCTTATATATTTCTATTCTATTTTATATTTCATTTGAATGCTACAGCTGTGTTGAATGAGCTAAGTGCTAATATCCTAACAATGCTGACATTTTTTACCATTTTGGGCAGGTTTAATTCTATAACATTTATGATGCATCAGTTATGTAATGTTGAACATTAGGGGCCTGATAATGCAAACGGCGCAACGTGCTTTCGTCACTGGCACAACCCATCATTACTATATTGTGCGAGCGCATCGTTAATTTTTCCGCCAGAAATCTATGTTGACATTATAGTAGATGGCATTGCGCTGGGTGGGGCGGGACACTGGAAAGAAGGGGTGTGGTGAGGCGCATAGTGCGAATTTGCTATTTTATGAGTAGTGAAATTTATTGCGCCACTGACCAGAAAAAACCTGGTTTGTAGTTATTCGCACATTGTTCAAAGGCTATAATATGGACGCCTCGGACGTGTAAGTGTTGACAATGCCCCCACACGCAGCTTCTTTCATAAGCAGGAGCGAACAGCGCACATTTAAAAACATTTTCATGTGAGGGAAATCTTTATGGAGTCCTCGAAATATAAAATTCTAATGTGTATCACATACATCACACCATGGTTATTGTTAAAATACATATTAATGATCAGTGATTTCTCCAATCAATTAAGTTTTGCGAGTATTGTAACAAGTAACTGACGGTCTGTTTGACCAATAGTGCCGGACACATAGGTAAATAAATACACGTTTCAAGCTAGGTTGTCAAGAAACATGAAACTACAT
>JBBMFX010000002.1:3695856-3706481 GCA_037832545.1 Rhabdalestes septentrionalis | reverse complement strand
GTTGTATGTATGTTTTTAGATCCGTGCGCTGATTTTATCCTTTTGTAAGAACCAATAAATATCTGACTGTGAATCACATTCTCGTCCTTTTTGGCTACTGACGAACTTGTGTTGTGTACTTTTTGTTAAGGGTCCCATCGGCATAGTACTGTGGGTGGCGTAGTTGGCTACATTGACTCTATATGGTTAAGTGGTATCACTTCGGACTTTTAGGGCTATTTATTCTACATCGGGGAAAGTCAGTGCCACACATACACTGCTCTAATGGATCCTTTGAGCTTGAACCATACCTGCTTGAATGCCAACGTTTTACAGGCCGGCACAGTGGAGAGAGGATTTCTGCAGCATTTGAGGAAGTACTCGAAGAATATGGCATCACACAAAAAGTATGTTATATTATCACTGATAATGCAGCAAATATGAAGTGCGCTTTTAAAGTGCAAATGCCCCTGCTCCCTGCAAATGCTCCGCTGACCGGTACCGGGCTGTGGGTAATGTGGTACCGGTCCGCATAGAAAAAAAAATTAGTTTTTTTTTCCTTTCAAGTCTGCTGTGGTTACACTGATTTTGAAGAAACCCTGGCTGGACTCCTCAGATGTCAACAACTACAGATAGGTGCCTCTTCTCACTCACCTTTTCTAAATGGCACGTGCCATATAATAGCATTCACACAAGGCACAAGTCTATGGCACCTGAGAGAAGTCAACTAGTTGAGTGTTTTTCCTATATCTCTGCCCACACAAACAGCAGAAGACCTGCAGTAGCTGCAAGTTGGAGTTAAAGTACAGGAACAGAACCAACGTTCTGCACCGAGGCCTGCAGAATCTACAAGTTAAGGTTAAAAATACAGCAACAGAGCCAGCAGTCTGCACAGAGACCAACAGAACATGCGAGTCAGAGTTAAAGTCCAGTAACAGAACCAGCGGAGCTGAGCAGCACCGTAGCATAAACGGTTCCACTTTCTGTTCTATACTTAAATTTACTAGAACACAGCCTTTGTTTTGTTTTGTCTAATTGTCATGTTGACTGTACATTTTATGAGAATTTTAATAAAAGTTGCTCAGTGTTGGCCACCTGTGTTCCTCTGCTGCGTTTGTGTCACGTCATCATGACTAGTCGAGTCGACTTCGACTATCTTGATGGATTAGTCAACTTGAACTAATTCTATTTCTAACTATTTCAAATTGTTTTGTCAAAACAGGTTTCAGGACCCTCACCAGTCTGGGTTCAAGATGGCACACTCCACTGAAACTGCTCTACTGGCCATCTCTGAAGCCAACCTGTCTTCTGTGTTAATCCTCCTTGACCTTTCTCCAGTTTTGACATAGGCAGTCATCCTCCTAACCACTATCTCCGACCTTGGGATCTCGGGCACAGATTAGCAATAATTTTCTTCCTACCTTGATGACCGGAGGTACCACGTACCAGGTAACAGGGCTCTCAGTCTGCTCCACAAAGATTACCCATTGGTGTTCCACAGCGCTTGGTCCATCTCTTTTCTCTATACATTGGATCTCTTGAGGATGTAATTGCCTCACACAGTTTTTCTTACCACTTTTATGCTGATGACAAGCAACTTATTCTCTCTTTCCCTTCCAGTGACAACCAGGTCTCAACCGCATATCACACTGTCTGTCCGACATCTCCTCTTGGATGGTGGCCCACCACCTCAAGCTGAATTCCAGCAAGATCGAGCTCTTCTTTATCAAAGGGAGTCATTTACCAAGCCACAACCTCATTGTGTCCGTTGGGAACTTGGTTATCATCCCTTTAGAGTAAGTAGTCTTGGAGCTATGCTAGATGAAGATTTGTCTTTCTTGCCACAGTTTGACCAGATCTCCAGAACATGCAGATACCTTCTCTACAACATCAAAAGAAATCCAAAATTTTCTCACCACAAAAGCTACAGTTACTCATCCAGTCTCTGGTCATCTCCAAATTGCACTACAGCAACTCTCTACTGACTGGACATCCACTGAAGGTAACAGCTGATTCAGAATGCAGCTGCGAGTATAGTCCCCAATGATCCAAAGTTCACACATACCACACGTTTACCACACTCATTGGCTCCCTGTAGATGCCTGCACCAAGATCCCTAACACTTCTTCTCAAGGACAAAAATGGACTTGCAACTCCGTACATATCAGCATTGATCAAGAAGCATGTCACTTTTTGTCCTATCAGGGATTCAAACACTGTTTGTCTTGAGCTTCCGCTGCTCAAAAGAAGAGGAAGGCATGTGTCAAGACTCTTCTCAGTCTCTTCTTGTAACATGGTTGGAAGTTTTAACTACTTTACAGTTTTAAGAACTGATGGACTACTTAAGCACTGATGTACATCGCTCTGGATAAGATCATGAGCATAAATGTAAATGTAAATGTAAATATAAATGTAAATGTAAATATAAATATAAATGTAAATGTTTTTTTTTAATCATTGCTGATCAAATTATATACTCACATTACATTCACAACAAAGGCTATCAATGTTGCATCAATTTGTTCAATTAGTGGTTTCTTTAGATGAAAACCACATGCTTTTCATGGATTGCTAAAGTGAATGCTCCATTTAGTTAGTTCTGGAAAGGTGACCTTTAGGGGTTGTCTAATACAAAATTGTAACCACATGTCAAGAGCACCTTTTTGTTTACCCCATTAATCCAGCAACATATTCTGACGTTTCTGTGTTTTCTTAAAACCCATCCACCTATTTCAAGAGCTTGGTCTGCTGTTTGAGAAGGGAAAACCCAAAAATACTACTTTAGGTCCCAAGGTTCCATTAGGTTCCAGGAATCACTGGTCCCTGTTTAATGTTAAGTGGCCATACATGATATATTGCGATATATTTACCCATTCATCCTTGAAGCTTATGGTATATATTTCTCCAGGCAAGAAACTGAAAGTCATGGGCTATAATCCTCCTACACTCCCTGCACTTGTGACCCAAGGTAGGAAATAGCATTCTGACATCCATTTTCACAAATTTATTTCTGTCATTTCTCAAGTCGAGCATGATGCCTGTCTCAGATGGAATATTTATTATTTGCTTTTATATTACCTCTCTGGAATAAATAAATCATCTGAGCATCAAAATGATGCAGTGCCATTAATTTTTCAAATGTTCAGGGCGTGTTTGTGATAAAAGGTATTCGGAACGCTTCCATTAGAGTCGGGTCTATCTGTGCTCAAAAAACACTTTCAATTTAAAGTTGGGACTTTGATTTGAAAGATTCTAGATTTTTTTTGCTTGTCTTATGCCAGAGCTAGACATATGTTGTTAAATGTATGTATAGATGTGTAGAAATCACATACCAATAGCTGGTAAATTGTAACAGGAATTAATTAAATAAATCTTATATGTGAAATGGAAGGTGAAAGTGATGATACTGTCATATGTGCACACACCACTGTACACAGTATGAACAGGATGAAATTCTTCCTCTGCATAAAGTTCTGTCTCATATCTGGTCTGAAATATCACTGAATTACCTGTAGCAACAAAAACTTTTAATTAATATAATACACAATATAATGCTAGTGTTATGATTTTACAAGTGCTCAATGCCATCCAATCAAATTTGCAAACATGTTTTTTCACACTACCTTCCTGCACAATATGACATAACTGTTAGTGTATTTAGCACATCTGTTTGAAGTACACTAGAATAATATCACTTTATTATTTGTATTGATCTACTATTGATCTCCTTTACATGCAATTACAGAAACCTAATTATTTTAGGCTATATTTAGACTATCTATTTTATATTTTTCTTCTCTCTGTGTCTCCTTGTGTTTGCACAGTTGTAAAATAGGCTGTTTCCACTAGGATAAGTTTTCTGGTTCTGATTCTAAAGGTGAATAGGTTTAATATGTGGTATGTTGCTATGGAAACTGCAGCATCTTAATTTTGCTCCAACCAGAATATGTTCTCAATTAAAATCCTCCCCCCTCCATTGAACACAAAACAGGAAATGGAATGTTACCACTGCACAAATATACACACAGTAAAGAGTGATTGTGATATTACCCTGCGAATAAAGGGTGCACATTCCTGACACCTGGGTCCGACTCTATGCCTGCCATTATTGTTGACCAATGCCAAATCCTCTGCAGACACGAAAATTTCAGGAGGCCCTCCATCTGTTGCCTTCACACCAACCTTTTTCTTATTGACTGTAAAACACAGAAACAAGCTATTAACTGAAGCCTAGACACCCTACATCCATCAGAATGAGTGGAGATATTAATGCATCAACTATTTATACATGAGCCTACCTCTTGAAACTTATGTTTCTCTATTACATCTTTATTTGCAGCCAAGTGAGCTTCCCAATGCTTTTGGATCTGAAAAGTTAATACAGTTAATAACACAGGATTATATACTTATATACTATATATAATTGCATTTTGGAGGCATTCAATTAATTAATGAAGTTACACATCTATATACCACTATATTTATTTAAAATGTTATTATTTTCAGACAACATTTAAATAATCTAAAATATAATACTCAACTAAGAGAATGCACATATACTTATGCATTTCCTAGATTAGCAATAAGCTTACATGTCTGTGACGACCGCCTCATCCCTGTCCCGGTCGGTCCTGCTCCCTGTCCCCATGGTACTGACGTCCCTTTAGTTTTGTCCACCCTTCTGTGTTCCCTTACTCCCCTTCCTAGTGTGCTTCCCTGCTTTGTGTCGTGCCCCTCTCATTTAGTCCATCTGTCCCTCGTTTCCCTGATTCCCTGATCCTCACCTGTCAGTGATCCTCCCGGTAGATTTAAGCCCCAGCCGATCCCTTTCTCGCCGAGTCTGTTTTGGTCAGCATATGTCTGTGTCTAGTGATCTCATGTTTTGGTTGTCTCTCTGTCTCCCGTTACAGGCTTGTGCTGCTCCAGTTTTTCCTGTGTGAAGGTGCTGAAGTGCACTCCGTCGTCCGCAGCCGTGCGACTTCGCCAAAGCCAGTCTGGGTCGACAGAAAACAGACTCCAACCAACATCCCGCATGGACGCCTCAGAGGTTCCCCTGCCTGGAGACCAGGTACCCCCCCCTCCATCCCAGTCAGTGGTTCCGGAAATCCAAATCCAGCTTCTGGAGCATCGTCAGCAGCTGGAGCTGCTCACCCAGGCTATGCACGAAGCCCTCGGAGGAGTTTGAGACCTCCAAAGATCGGCGGTGCCTTTGGTGACAGCTCCAGCCCCACCTACATCCGCTGTCCAGCCAGAAGGAGGGCACATCAGGTATGTGCACCACTCCGCTCTCCCCGAGTGGTACGCCGGGGATCCAAATGGATGTCTAAACTTCCTTCTGGCCTGTGAGTTGTTCTTCACAGATAACCCAGCACTCACAGAGTGGCAGCGGATCTCGATGGTGATCCAGAGGCTGACAGGGGGGGCTCAGGACTGGGCAGCGGCCGTCTGGAGAAGCGGTGGTGTTAGTACCACATCCTACGCCACCTTCGTGAAGCAGTTGCAGACGGTCTTCGATCATCCGGGGCAGGGACAGAAGAGTGGTACACACTTGTTGAGGCTGCGCCAAGGAACCGGGACGACGGGCAACTACGCGCTGGAATTCCAGATTCTCGCAGCAGACAGTGGGTGGAACGAGGAGGCGCTCCTCACCACATTCAGAGAAGGACTGAGTCCAGAGGTACAGAAGGAGCTGGCATGCTGAGATGTCGGAAAAACGCTGGACGAAGTAATTGCACTGGCCATCTCCCTCGACCAGCACCTGAGGGAAAAGCCCAGTGTGGCGACCCCAGCCCCCCGTGCCGCGGTCGCAAGAAAGAAGTATCAGACCCAACACTCACCTCCCAGAGTGTACCACGTCCCTGTCCCCGAGGAGTCCACCCCGAGCCGATGCAGGTGGGAGTGTCCAAATCCCAACAGCGTCTCGAGGCAGGGGCATGCTTGTATTGTGGACAGACGGGAAATTGGTGGATGCACTGTCCGCCACTGAAGAGGCCCGTTGGTCCAAAGGTCTCTGTGTTGTCTCTGTCCAGTCAGTTTGTTGTTCCTGTTTCTGTATCTGGTTTTGGTTCTAACATTTGTGTTTCTGCCCTTATAGATTCGGGATCGGCTGGGAACTTTATAGCTCAGTCCCTGGTAACCTCCCTACAGATCCCGACCATTCCGTTAGCCAGACCGATCACAGTCCAAGCCCTGGACGGACACCCCATCGGAAAAGCCCCATTGAATCTGGCCACGGTTCCCCTCTCCCTCACAATGCAACCCCACCCCACGGAAGACTTCCCTCTCATAGTTGTTCCCCAATCCCATCACGCTATTATTTTACGCTTTCCGCCTCCACCAGCTTTTTCTTTGTGAAAAAAAGGACAGGGGACTCAGGCCGTGTATTGACTATCGTGGGCTCAACGAGGTCACGGTGATGTACACGCACCCTCTGCCGCTCATCCCGGCCACACACGAGCGCCTCCAGGGATCCTGCTTCTTTATGAAGCTGGACCTTTGGAGCGCATACAACCTCGTGCGCATACGGGCGAGTAATGAGTGGAAGACTGCATTCAGTACCACTTCCGGTCATTTCGAGTACTTAGTAATGCCTTTTGGTTTGAAATCAGCACCCTCGGTTTTCCAGAGTTTTGTGAACGATATCTTTAGAGACATGTTGGATCAATTCGTTTTAGTATACATAGATGATATCTTGGTGTTTTCCAAAAACTTTAAGGATCACATACAACAGGTGCGTGAGGTGCTCACCTGCCTGTTAGAGCACTGGTTGTATGTGAAGGCCGAGAAATGCGAGTTCCACAAACAGAAGGTCTCCTTTCTCGGCCACTGCATCAGCTGGGAGGGCATCTCAATGGAGGAAAATAAGGTAGAGGCTGTATCTGAGTGGCCGGAGCCCACATCGGTCAAAGATGTGCAACGGTTCCTGGGGTTCGCCACCTACTACCGTAGGTTTACAAAAAACTACAGAACAGTGGCTGCTCTGATCACCTCCCTCCTCCAAGGTTCCCCCAAGAAAATTGAATTGTTGCCTGCCGCTCGCCAGGCTTTCAACTGGCTGAAAAAGGCTTTCTGCTCCGCACCGATTTTGTGGATGCCGGTCCCAGAGCGGCAGTATATTTTAGAGGTGGATTGGAGAAGTCCTGTCACAACACCATGGCTTGCCCAGGAAATTACATCCCTGTGCTTTTTTCCAGAACGCTGAGGGAGAATGATGATATTGGTGACTGAATGAAGAATGATGATATTGGTGACTGAGAACTGCTTGCCCTGAAGGGCGCTCTGCAACTTGGAATTGGTAAAAAAGGCTAAATGGTTGAATCCCAGAAAAGCTAGGTGGTTCCATTTTCAGATCACGTATCGCCCGAGCCCATTCTCTCACCTTAGTGTTTTGCAGATCCCATTATATGGGCTCTAGACGACGAAATAGACAAGGCACTCCAGGGAGTAAGAGTCCCCTCGGAGTGTCCTAGTGACAAGAAATTTGTGCTGGAGGTCATGGGCCATAAGGTGATTTAATGGACTCATGTTACACCGGCTAGTGGGCACCCGGGCATTACGAGAACCCTGGAAGTGGTAGCCAGGAAGTACTGGTGGCCAACGATGTCCAAGGACGCCCGGCAGGCAGTACTCTCCTGCTCAGTTTGTACCACCACCAAAAGCTCCTGCGTTCTCCCTACTGGGAAATTAATGCCCCTCCCGGGGCCAGACAGGCTGTGGGCCCACCTCCTGGTGGACTTCATCACGGACCTGCCGGTATCAAAAGGGCTGCCGGTTCATTCCCTTTAATTCTCTCCCCTCTGCCCAACAGGTTGCGGCTGCGCTGTTCCAGCCGGTGTGCCCGGTGTAAGGTATCCCGGAGGACATCATGTCGGATCGCGGCTCCCAGTTCACCTCCCGGGTATGGAAGGCCTTTCTTAAACATCTGGGGGCCGCGGTCAGCCTGACCTCCGGCTACCACCCGCAGTCGAATGGTCAGGCAGAGCGCACTATTCAGGAGCTCGGCTGATTCCGCCGGCAACACGACTGGCCAGAGTACCTCGTCTGGGCCGAGTACGCCCATAATTCCCTACACCACTCCGCCACCGGCCTGACACCTTTCGAGTGTGTGCTCAGGCGTCAGCCACCGCTCTGTCCTTGGGATCAGAGCCCCATGGCGGCTCCTGGCGTGGATGACTGGTTCTGTAGGGCAGAGCAGGTGTGGGAGGATGCACACACCTCAATCCGGCAAGCGGTTCGAAGATTCACCGAACGTGCCAACTGTCGTCGGAGGGAAGCGCCTCCCATCCAGGAGGGTGATCGGGTTGGTCTTTCAACTCGGGATCTTCCCCGGTCCTCTCCTTGCCCTAAGCTCTCCCCCCAGTTCGCTGGGCCCTTTTTAGTTTTGAAAAAGATTAACCCTGTTTCATTTAAACTCAAGTTGCCCCCTTACTGGCAAATTCACCCTGTGTTTCATGTCTCTTTACTTAGGTCGGTCTGTCCCGGGCCCCTGAACCTCATCACACCCCCGGCAACCGTCGACGTAGAGGGTACTCCGGCCCACCGGGTACGCGCTCTATTGAACTTGCGACGGCGCTGAAGTGGGCTGGAGTACCTGGTCGACTGGGAGGGTTACGGACCCGAGGAGCGGAGCTGGGTGCCCGCTCTGAACTCTTTTAGTTTTCTTTGTTCATTTGAGGAGCACAAGCCTTGTCTTGTTTTGTTGAGAGAGTTATATGTACCGTGTACCCTTTCTACATTAAAAGCATGAAACCCCTCTGAGAGCGTCCCCCTTTTCCCTTCTTGCGGAGCGACTCTGTGACAGTGTCTTTGTTGGCTGCTGGGATGTTGGACTTGCTTGATGATCATACATTCTTACTCCATGAAGTTCAGAGAGCGTGCCGTTGTAAGTTTCCTCTAGACAAATATTGGGCTTCGTAGTACTGATTAACGCCACCTAAAACAACTTTGATTAGTCAAGTGCAAGTTCGCAATCTACCCTCGAGTAAAGGGTAAGTTAAATTTGCACCTGGAGATCTTGAACTAACGCAGTCAAGATTCATTTAAAACCAACTGTGCTACTCTCAATTAGCTGAATTTGGATTACCTATAAAACATGAAATGTACTCACAAAGCCTAAAATTGTATGGAAATGGAGCACAAAAAAGCACAAAAAAAGGCTTTACTGATCCAAAAACTTTACCATATACCAGATACCTCATAATTAATGATGAAGAGCATATATTTGCTGTGGAATTGAAGAAAAGGTCTGTATGGAAATCCAGTACTGATTTCAATGCAAGTGCAAATCTACAAGGAAAATTAAAAAAACATCAGGTAAGGACTGTCAGTTTATTTAACCTTGTTTGCTGCTTAATCTTTACTGCTCTGTGATATAAATCGGTGGACATTATTATTTATTTCATACAGGTTTTGTGGAAGAATGTAAAAAGAATTTTATTAAAATGTAGCAGAAGCCAGAAGAGAGAGATTTAAGACTGGTGGAGGACCTACAAATAAAGATGCTGTGCAGCTGGACGAGTTACTGAAACTAATAATGAAGAGAGAACAAGGTTGCTGGTTCTTCAGCTGGTTCTTCACCGCCTGCTCCCAGCGTGCTCCTAGCCTGCTTTAATCTCTGTTTTAGACACTAACTATAATTAATTATTAATTATAATTAAGTTTTATTTTAATGTTTTAGACCATCCTGTGTGTATTTTCATTAGCTACATATCTTATAGCTTTCTATATTACCCTGTTAAATCGTTTAGTTTTAACTATTCGGCAGCACACTCATTCTAACCAGCTATCCTATTAGCACCATAAGCACATTAGCCAGCTATCGCGAGTTTCTCTGCGCTTTTTGACTTTTTGACTCAATTCATAAACACCATGTTGGATTCTTGTCTGCTTCTGTATGCAGGTGAGGACTCACTCGGGCTGCACTAGGAGGATTTGGAACTGGAAACCGTGGAGAAGCAGATCTGCAACCTCAAACCCGTGTGTTTATCTCTCCAGGTCCAGTGCACCAGAAGCCTGGGTGCAGCTGCAACAGCGGAAGATGCTTGACAGACGCCGGCGTGGGACCGCCACCCGCCTTCAAGATTGCGACCCACAACAGCTTCTCTGCTCTCCATGAGACGGCATACGACACGCTGATAACTGGAGACTCCCGAGTCCGACACGTCCGCTAAATGTCAGCTAAATTTAAGGTGCACACTCGCTGTTTAGCTCGTGCTTGTGTTCTTGATGTTGCTGCACAGGTGCCTGCGGCCCTGAGGAAGAACATTGGAGCTGTGGTTCTTCATGCTGTCACCAACGACACCGGACGGAAGCAGACAGAGACCCTGAAAAAGGATTTCAGGAGCCTGGTCAAGAAGGTCCGCAGCACAGCACCCACAACATGAGTCATCGTATCTGGACCACTTCCCACATGTCGGTGAGGAATCAAGAGGTTCAATAGACCATTTGCTTTTAATGAATGGTTGCAATCTTGGTGTCAGCTACAGAGATGACCTTTTATTGATACGTTTCTGGGAGCGTCCTACGTTCTACCGCCCCGATGGCCTGCACCCTAGCAGAGCTGGAGCTGCCGTCTCTTCCTGTCTGCCACTTTCATGCTACCACCCCAGCACACCACAGCATAGAAAAGAGCACTGGCCACAACAGAC
>JBBMFX010000002.1:3673792-3683939 GCA_037832545.1 Rhabdalestes septentrionalis | reverse complement strand
AGGAAGAAGAAGATTGTAATTATTATTGTGCACCCATACCTATATATAAGCACCACATTTTTTATTATATATATATTTTTTCAAATCACTTTATAACATAATTTTAATGTGGTAGTTGCGCCAGCTTTCTCGCCACTGACAGTTCTAAACAAGGCAGGGACGCTGACAGAGCCGCTCGGAGCTTGTGTTCTAAGTTCTGTCTGTTTCTGTTCTTTTTTCCGTGGCTGTCTTAGAGCTTGTCTCGGGCCCAAAAAATTTTACCCGACTCCCCAGAGCCCGTGCACCTTGTGTCCAAACCCAGACCAACCCGACACATTAACTGTAATTATCAGCCCGGTTCTCAACTGTGGGAGTGTTCAGAAACTCACACTCTCGAGCTCCGAGCCACCCAAATGCTGGATCACGGTCACGGCCCGGGGATAGTAGCAGGAAATATCGGGCCGACCCGACCCGCGAGCTCTGGCTGGGTTTGGGTTCGGGGCGAGAATCTCAATTCTACTGTCAGTTCAGAAAAAGCGGTCTCGCACATATTGTGATTATTTGTGTGGTAATATAAGTCCAATATTAATCAGTCAATAAATAAAACATAAATATGAACTGCAGGTTAATGTTAAATTTTAACATACAGAAACTGTGCAGATATTGCATAAGCAGTGAAGTGGAAAACATGAATCAAAAACTGAATGCAATTACGTGTGCTTTGTGTGTGCAAATGATCAACAGCAGTTCAAAATAAATATACAGTCAATCTGTAAAACTGCAGTACTAGTTTGTTTTGTTGACAAGGATTCAACCAGTATATTTACTATATAGGTTACATAAATTGCACTATGTTAAATGTTTATACGAACATACAAATACAGGACGTTTTAATGGCAAGGCCTCAGTACAGACACCAAAGTAGAAGCTGCATAACTTCTACTTTGTGTGCATGTATCAGACACAGCAGTTTTGCTAGGCTCCCCAAAATATACAGCCAAGAGACATAGTTTCTAATAAACTGGCCAATTTATTCTGCTAGTCATGAGGTAAACCAAACAAAGGTTTAAGAGGCATAGAGTAGTTAACTATAATATAAACAGAAACATTTTGTTTACACTTTGTATTTTCATGAACATTTTGTGTAATAACTACATGTGTGAGGGATATTTCAGAGGCATTAAACACTTCAGTCGTAAAGTTTAATCTGTGAACAATTCTGGCTGTGTAAGTTCCTCTAGAATGGCCCATTTCACACCAAATCCATGCTGAATGGCTTTTGTTGAATATTTATATTATAATTATGCAGAAATGTTAAACATTCCCTTGTTAAAATCTGCAAAAGTAAGGTTTTTACACGAAACTGGAGCAAAAAAGCTACAAATTGTTTCATAACAATCTGGGCACCAACTACTTTATGCATACTAGAAATAGGCTGTCAGTAACTTATATTTTTAATAATATATGCAGTTGTTGTGTGTTGTACCACTATTTAAATTTCAAAATATTCTGTACACACTGAGGCCTTGTCCACACATACACGCATATTTCTGAAAATTGAGATTTTCCATTTTTGTTTTTTTAAGAAGTCTACATAAGCGTGTGCATCCACATGCAATTGCAAAAAAACCCTGTCAAAAGCATGCTGAGGCCACTGTTCTGACTGGGTCTCGTCCAAAACCGGTGATGACATTGGGTGCGGGCCCTGGGCAGAGGTGCATTTAGTAAAAAAAATAATCTGTCAAATTATTTTTCTTTTTGCTTTAATCCATGGGTTGAGAGCAGTAGTACTGGGTATACTTTGGACATTGTAGATCAAAACCTAATGTAAACACAGCATAATCTGAAGTCACAATATGAAGTGAATTTTTCAAAATATTTAGCTTTCTTGTCCACGTGTAAATGCAGAAAAAAAGTTTTTAAAAATTGCCACTTTGGCAGAAGTTCTCAAAAACCTTCATTTTCACTGACCAAAAAGACCGTTTTCGTGTGGACAAAAGGCCTAAACACATAGAAAACCTCAGTTTTAGGAAATACCCATGTACATATGGAGATTTTCTATATTTACTTGTCACTCAATATTTTTTAAACATGCACTGAGCAATTTTGCCTACCAAATACATTTACAATTCACCAGAATATGGCCAGAAACTGTCATGTGTTTTATTAATCACTACTGACCGCCTAAAAGCCACCTAACGTTATTAAGTTGTGGACCGCTGGACAAGTTTTAGATGTTATAATGAGCTATTACATAATCAAACATTTAGCTGATTTTATTAGACATATTTTCATTTATAATTTTTCACTCAACAGCTTGAAATACATTAATAAGGGTTATGCATAAACTTTTGACTGGTAGTGTATGTAATAAGAATATGTATATTCCTAACTGTGAAATCTTCTCAACGATCCTTTATTCTCCAAGACTGCACTTAACATTACATTTTCAGGGGTCAATTTAGGGTTTAATAATTCTTAAAAATGGTCTTGTGTTGCCTCTGGGTACCCGGGAAAGCGCGGGTGCTCTCTGAAAACCCTGCAAAATTTGCAGAGCATACACCAGGGAGCCTGTCTGGCCTGGAGGCATACCCTCGTTAGCCTCGTTAGTAAGATCCACTAGCTGCCATGACACAGAGGAGGACATCTGTGCTGCTTGGTTGGATCAGAAGAACTGGGATTTTTTTCTCTGCTGCTGTGGAACCCATAGTGTCTGAATTTACAGCACAACTGGCGCCAAAGGTGTCAGGATGCCAGGGAACATTCGAGCCACAGGCTCTCTTTCAGCCACCACACACACACAAGCAATGAGGGAAGAGCCAACCCAAGAGCAACGCTTGGAGCTAATTTTGCTTTTTGAAGTACGTTGGGGGGGGGGGGTTCATATTTGTTTGAATGAATGCTAATTTCCCTCTGTTACCTTGCTGTGTGGTTTCTATGACTTCAAATGCCATGTGACTCTCTCCAGCTGCCTGTTTAACCAGTTGTGCAGCTGAAAACAGATGTCCAGAACGTGCATTAACCCAAAATTCAGGCTTTTGCTACATAGGCTCCCATCCTTGACAATGTTAGTCAGGAAACTATGTGTCTTATTATCTTGACCCCATTCATTGTTGTACCACCATTCTTATCACAGGTTCATTTTTCATGTGGGTAGGCTCCATTAAATTACAGAAAGAAGACCTGCAGGGCTCCACTATTATGGTCAAGGACACTAATGTGGGCTTGTAAAGGACGTTTCCAATGTGAGAGCTAAACCCATTGGACCAGTGGTATCATAGTAATGCACCACGTGATGGATTCTGAACAAAGCCTGCATTATTCAAACTCATTATTCAATTGCAACCACATTAAGATTTCCAAATGTGGGACCTACTTGTGGGACTAATAATAAAGGTTTATGTTTTCGTATTTTATGCTTTTCTTGGGAGGGACTGCTATCAAGATCCCTTTTTGCATTGTCATGGGCATAAAAAGAATAGACACATTGACTACTCAAAAAGTCTTTAGTGCTTTCATTGGTTAAGTGTCATTTGCACAGCAGTATTATGATGACAGAGTGGCAGCTTTAAAATTTTAGTAAAATATGTCACATCCCAAATTATATACTCTGACAGAATAGAAAACTGATCTTTGCAAACAGAGGGGTTTTGTATCCACAAGGTGACTCCCAACCGTGTGTTCCATGGAAAGATATTAGCGATATTCTTACACTTTCTCATAATACCCTCAGTGTAATCATTGCATTAGTACGCTATTGATTTTGCACTCATGTTGTCCCTACAACATCAAATGGCTGAGAATATTAGTATATTAGTGCAGAAATTACAGCAATTTTTTTTCATGTATGATCTGCTGTTGTGGCATCTCATTTTCTGCGAAGTGGTTATTATGTCGCTGGATATTGGCTGTCTGATAGGCGCCTGAGGTCCTTGGGCAAGGTACAGGGAGATGAAATGTCAGGAGAGGGTGTTATATTTCATGTTGAGACGGCTGGCCAGTGAATTAAGTGTGCTTCTGACCTCTGTCAGCTGGGCGCTCAGCTGTGGCCCATCACCTGCGTTAAACTGAGGGTGAAAACAGCCACTAAACGCCTCGCTAAACTTCTCTCGCTTGCTTTTACGCTCGCTTGCTCTTCTAGGCCTATCGTTTATTATTTAACATGCTAAGGACGCCTCAGAAAGCACTCTGAAAGAGAATGGACAGATGCAAGAGCACACAGAAAACAACATGTTGTCGAAACAACCTCTGGAACTTTGAGGTTGTCATGACACACTGATGATTTGTCATGGGGAAAATTAGACAATTATTATGGATCTTCTGGTCCTGTCTTTATCATTTATAACTTTGTAATGTTAACTTTCCTATGCTCTGTTACATGGCAAATGTATTTGCAGGGCTGCCAACTCTCACGCAATGAGCGTGAGGCACACACATCTGACTGTCTTCACATGCTCTCACGCCACACCTCCGATTTCTAATGCTGAAAATCTATCCTCAATCCTCGGCAAAAGAAGAAAGTTATCCCCCCCACTCAACGCTTGGGATGTAAGGCAGCACCCACCACTCACTTCATTAGTGGTTTGAACAGCACTAGAGTAATGAATTACAAAGCTGAACCAGCCATAAAGTAATAACTAATTGACTGGATGTTTAGAGTTAAAATCTGTCAACCATAACTGTTACTTTATGTCATACTGAACATTACAATTTCTCTCATTGACTTTCTAAACTGCACCCTCCAGAGCCTTAAATATTTATCTTACTTATAAGTTATAATGTGCTTCAATTATTCACATTTGTTTTAGTGTATTAAATTTTTAAAAACTTCTTAATCAAGATTGTTTAATTTTGCACCTCTAGGAGCTTAATTATATGTTGGCAACTGTTGTGTTCATTTGTTAGCAAATCTGACTTGTTCGCACTTGCAGTAAAGTACATTGCAAACTTATTTGAAACGATGGGTTGAGGGTCCCTAATTGCCAACAAGTGTTACTTACAGCTGACTGGCAAATATGTGATGAAATGGCATGTTGTTGTCAGTGTACGAGGTCATCTGACAGTGCCCTTGTGTTGCTGCCTTAAATAGAACACACTAAAACCACGCAGCAACCTCACAGCCCCCTCAACTTCAAGCAGAGCAGAATCTCACTGAACAGCAAGAGAAGGTTCTTGACAGTCTGACTAGATAAAGCCATTGCTAATGACTATAAAGAATATAGATGATAGGCTTTGGGGGGTTGGAAGCGGGTCTCAGATTCTAACAAATCTCTAAGCATTTACAAATATGTTCAGGCACAGTTAATCATCATATTTTAATTAGATATATGTTTCATTGCCACACCACAGCTTGGCTCTTCAAAGACAAAGAAAGGGGCAAGAGTCTTCCTGCTTTTTTTTGTAGAGAAATGGGACAGAGAAATGGTGCATTTAAACTCAACAATTTGAAAGAAGCTTTAATCAATCTTCCTAAAAAAAAAGAATATGCTAAATGTTTTGTGGTGCCAATTACATTAGGTCCATGTAAAACTGTCCTGAAGAAATAGTATTAAGGATTTTTTTTTTAACTGTGTAAACGTCCAGTGCAAATTCAGTTATTGGTGTGAGGTTTTCTTAGAGCTGAAGCTGCTATATAACTTTATGCTACAGTGGTTTAAAAAGCCTTTACCTCCACCACCCTTCACTCCCCAACCAACCAACCAATTTTACTCTTGCCATTTTCTATCAAACCTGGCAGAAATGACCCCTGTATTTTTTGCAGCTGCCAATGTGGCTGCAGAAACAATTCTATCAGAAAATGTATGCTTGAGGGAGCTTTTGTCAAGGCCATAAGACATTGGCAAGACTATCCATGCTTTAGGTCAGGTTTGGTGTAGCCATTTTAACACTGTTGCAAAATATGTGGAGCATGTGCTGCCATGGCCACATTGGTTTCAGTGTTGGAGGACAGGAGTGGCCACTGGAGAAGCTTGACTTCGGGGGCCCCTGAAGCAGTTTTTGTTGTGTGTTTGAAGAAGTGCTTTGGATTATTATAATTATTTAGTTATTGTTATTATCCTGGGGCGTTATTTATTTAATGTGCACAGATATCTGCATGAAGTGTGCGTACAATCATTTCTGCGCAAAATATGGAACTTAGAAAAGTGCGTAAATATACACAAACCTCTGACCACACATCCGCACAACACACAGTGGTAGAAATTGCATGCTCGAACCTTGCAACAATGGGACCATCTGTTTTGAATGTCATTTGATTCATAATTACTAAATGCATTAATTAGCAAAATTAGCATAAGTGATGCACATATAAGAGCATACATGAGATATGTGTTCCAAAAGTTACATGCTCATCTTGCACTTCTTAAAGATTTAGCAAACCATGAAGGGAGCGAGTATTTAGAGAGTGCACTCTTTGCCGCAAGTACAAACTGGCTTCTGAGTAGGTAATGCATTTCAAAACAAATATTGCTCAATATGTTTCATGAATTGGGACATTTGCTACAGCACAAAACAAAACGCTCAAAAGCCATACTTGTTCATGTCCAGGTTTCTTATTCTCCACCCTGGAATTTTTGGCTACGGACACGTTCCAGCGTGAGATTGGCGATAGATCAGGCATTTATCAGCCACCTATGAGCAAGATTTGGCCAGCAGTGTTGCATGCAATAATCTCCCTGATCCCAAATTATATTCCATTTACTTACAAAAGTCCAGCACAAATGGAAGTTAAGCAGAGATTTCATGCCATTTCCTAATGTTATAGTGTCTAAGGAGCAGTAGACTGCACCCACACAGCGAGAAAAGCACCATCTCATAACGAATACAATTATGTGAATAGGAAGGGGTTTGCTCTGTTGAACTGGGAGACGTGTGAGGGTGTTTTCCAAAAGGCAAATATTCCCCTTCAGAGTCAGAATCTGCAAAAAACATTCACAAGACACCATGGGACAACTTTATTTTGGCATTTTTTTCTTCTAAATCTCACATGCTTACTCACACGCTGTAAACCAAACTGCGCTTTCTGGCTGCTCACACAGCAGTGATCTTGGACTCGGTTGCCCTGCTGTTTACTCGAAACTTTGAACGGGAAGATGATGTAAAGTGTTAATTGCGTTACACATATTAACGCTTTAAATTCCCAGCCCTTTTACACACACACACACACACACACAAGCTAAGGAGGAAGAGACGGGGGGTGTTGTGCTGGGGGAGAGCGCCGTAGACCAAGGAAGAGACATTACAGACCATCTGTCAGTTCTGTAATCATGGGAAACATGAGATCTCTCCCTAATAAAATGAATGAGTTAACAGCGCTGACACGATCTCAGAGGGAATATCGCCAGTGTTGTCTCATGATGCTAATGGAGTCCTGGCTAACACAGCTAACTCCAGACACGAGCGTGGCACTGCCCGGATTCCAGCTGCTGCAGGCAGACAGGATGAGAGAGAGTGGTAAGTGGAAGAAGGGGGGCTGGCAATGTTTGTGAACGACAGATGGCATATCCCTGGGCACATCACTGTGAAAGAGCAACTCTACAGCAAAGACAATGAGCTGTTAGCATGCACCCGTACTATCTTCCCAGAGAATTCTTGCATGTTATCGCCATAGCCGTCTATGAACCCTCGGCTTACACGGATGCAGCCTGTGAGACACTACACACTGTAATGCAATCTTCAAACTCTGATGACCTCAATCATGTGTGCCTGAACTCTACACTGCCCACATTCACCCAGTATGTGACATGCCCCACCACAGACAATAAAACATTGGACCAACTGTATGCCAACACAAAAGAGGCAAACAGTTCATCACCTCTCCCTCCCCTGGGGAGATCAGGTCACAACCTGGCACAACCTTGTTCTGGTGTATGAGCCCCTAGTGCGCAGGGAGCCACCAGTCACTCGCACAGTACAGAGCTGGTCTGAGGAGAACAAGGAGGCTCTAAAAGACTGTTTTGAGTCTAAGACTACATCAACTTCTGTATGGAGAACACTGTACCCAACCGGAATGTGCAGTTCTTCTCCAGCAACAAATCCAAGACCACCCCAGAAATAAAAGCCGTCCTCAAGCAGAAGAGTCGGGCCTTCAAATCAGGAGAGAAAGAGGAGCTGAAAAGGGTGCAGAGACAGGCCAAAGGATTGATCAGGGACAGAAAAGACAGCTACAGGCAGAAGATGGAAAACCAGCTTCAGAAGTACAATGTCAGTGAAGTCTGGATAGGCCTTAGAACAAAGAACAGAGCTCTCTGCCGGTGGGGGTGTGAGGTGGGCCAATGAACTGAATGACTTCTTTAACAGGTTTGATTCATCCATGGTGCAGATTGGAGCATTGGCTGGAGACACCCCTAACCCCACTGCTGCTGTTCCACCTCTGATACCTCAGACACTTCACACCTACTCCACACACCCTGCTCACTGCTCCTCACCCGCAACTACAGCATCCAGTACACATCCAGCTCATGGCTCCAGCCTGTCTCTCTCAACCATCCCGGTTATGAATAAACAAATGAGGACTAAAGCAAAAAAGGCAGTGGGTCCAGATGGCATCAGATCAAGCATTGTAAGGTCCTGTGCAGATCAACTGTGTGGGGGGATGGAGCTAATCGTCAACCTGAGTCTGAGGCTGGGAGGGGCCCACAGCTCTGGAAAACCTCTTGTGTGGTACCAGTGCCAAAGACTCCAAAACCAAAGGATCTCAACAGCTATAGGCTGGTGGCTCTGACATCCCACCTGATGAAGACCCTGTAGCGGCTGGTCCTGGTTCAGCGTTGGTGTATGATGAGCTCATCCCTGAACCCACTTCAGTTTGCCTACCAGCCTGGCACTGGAGTGGATGATGCCATCATTCATCTCTTGCATCATTCCCTCTCTCACCTGGAGACTGCTGGGAGCTCTGTGAGAATCTTATTCTTTGATTTTCTCTACTACTTTCAACACCATCTTTCCCACAATCCTGAGGGACATACCGGAATGCATAGGTGTGGATCATCACCTCACCAACATGGATTCTGGACTACCTCACCGACCAAACCCAGTATGTGAGAACCCAGGGTTGTGTGTCGGACAGGGTCGTCTGCAGTACTGGGACTCCACAGGGAGTGGCCCTTTCACTGTTCCTCTTCACCATCTACACTGCAGACTTCTCGTACAACTCCTCAGACTGCTTCCTGCAGACCTTCTCTGATGACTCTGGTATTGTCAGCCTCATTACTGATGGGGATGACAGGGAGTACAGAAAAAAGACACAGGACTTTGTGAACTGGTGCCAGCACAACTACCTCCAGATCAACACTGGAAAAACCAAGGAGCTGGTGGTAGGTTTCCACAGGCACAAACATCCTCCACTGCAAACAGTGAACATCCAGTGTATGGACATTGAGGCTGTGGAGAGCTACAGGTACATTGGTGTTCATCTGAACAATAAACTGGACTGGACTCATAACTCATAACTTCTACAAGACAGGGCAAAGCAGGCTGTACCTGCTGTGGAGCCTCAGGTCTTTTGGAGTGAAGGGCCCACTGTTGAAGATGACTCTGTGGTGGCCTCAGCCATCTTTTACGGTGTGGTCTGGGGCAGCAGCATCTCTGCTAAGGACAGAAAAAGACTGAACAGGCTGGTCCGGGGGGCTAGCTCTGTTTTAGGATGACCTCTGGACCCAGTGGACATGGTGAGTGACAGGAGAGTGCTGTTCTCCCTAATGGACAACATCTCACACTTCATGCAGGAGTCTCTGACAGCACTGAGGAGCTCCTTCAGTGGCAGGCTGTGGCACCCACGATGTGTGATTGAGAGAGGTATTTCCTTACAACAGCTGTAAGACTTTACAACAGATATTTTTGCTGATGACCACACATGTGCAGTCAGTCACACACACAGTGTAATGTTTCTGCAATACCATTAAGTGTAATTCACTAACAGCGTTGGGAGTAATAATAATGTATAAAACAGCTATGCACACTATATTAGAAAATGTTAATACTGTACATATCTAGACTGTATATTAGGAATTTCTATTTTTCTTTTATTTATATAGTTTATTTTAATTTTATTTTGTTCTATTGTTTTCTCAATTTAGCTGTTCTTAGTTTTGTACTGTCCACTTTCTGACATACTAAGCAAAATTCCCACTCGTGAGTCTAATAAAGGGTTTTCTTATCTTTCTCTTAT
>JBBMFX010000002.1:3602907-3614522 GCA_037832545.1 Rhabdalestes septentrionalis | reverse complement strand
TAGAGAGACTATGACTAAGCATACCAAACATTTTTAAGTAAGACTTTTATGTTTTGAAATAAGTGCATTTTTGGTGATCCATAATGTAACATAATTCCATAAGATTAGCTGGGTTTCCTTTGAGAAATGTATGCCAGCATTTGTAAAAATATTTAGATTTATAACTTACAATCTAATTTGTACAATTATTTGTTTCATTTGTATACATAAATATTATTAAAGTGTCTAAAACTTTAAAGGCTTTTAGGTGTTGACTTTATGTGTGAATATAATGCAGAGTGTAGATTAATTTAAGTGTGTGTGATTAATGTATGTATTTCCAGAAGTAAATCCAGTGAGATTTGATGTTTACTGCTCTGTTCGTTTCAACAGGGTTGCACAGAACGCTTTGTGTCTAGCCCAGAGGAGGTCATGGATGTTATTGATGAAGGCAAGGCCAACCGCCATGTAGCTGTTACAAGTGAGTAACTAAGTGAATTGTTAATTAGTCACAACAATCGCAACTACTCAGGTTCTATAATTTTTATTGTAGCTTACATTTACATTGACATGTATGGCATTCAGCAGACACTTTTATTAGAAGGGCCATACATGCAAGCTTTATAGTTCACAGGAAAACATGCCCCTCACACCTGTAAACCCAGACTTACAATTATAAGTTGTCAGTAGACTAAGACTCTACAAGAGATGGAGTTCAAATTTCTCCAAGTTCCTCTCAGATCAGACAGTAAGGGACCACAAGGACCTTCTCAGATTACACATGCAGAAGACCATTTGTGTAATATAACTGAATTTAAGAAATTAAAATGTTTTTAAAAACATTTTACATACTAGATGTTAATATGTCAGTTGATTTTTTAATGCTACTTCTGTCAAATTCTATTTCTTTATTTGGGACAAACGATTGACAGTAAACAATTTTCTAATATCACAGTGTGTATCGGTTCTGTGCTGTGATTTTACAAATGTAGCATCACTAATAAAACTACAAATATAATAAAGTAAACACATATAGTAAACTTTCAGAATTTATCGTAATAGGTCAGATGTTTTGCAAATAATGTGGTGTTTCAAATGGTTTCCTAAGGTAGTTTTATTTGGTTTTACATTTTCTTGCATGTGGCAGTTTCAGTTATTTAAGAAGGAATTCTATGCCTCTGATTTTCTTTTATATCCTAGGTAATTTTTCCTGTGTAGACATGAGTCTTAAATTAATCTTGTTGAAATCTATAGAAAAAACTCTGTCTCTGTCTTGTCAGATATGAATGAGCATAGCTCACGCAGCCACAGCATCTTTCTGATCAACATCAAGCAGGAGAACATGGAGACAGAGAAGAAGCTGAGTGGGAAACTATACCTGGTGGATCTGGCTGGTAGTGAGAAGGTCTCATTTCCATTTTTTGTTTATTTTTCATACCTTTCACCTGATGGTGTACACTGTAAGTAATATTATTATACACTGTAAGTTTAATTAAAATATGTAAACACATTTTTGATCAGCTGATCAGGGACTGTGTACTGGTCATTTAAATTTGTGGTTGAGTTGTAATGTATGGAAACAGGGAGCGAAGGGAAGAGTCAACTTAATAGGTTGTAGCGTCTCAAAGCAAATGCTGTAACATCACATCTATGGCCAGAATGTGACAAAACAACTCATAAACAGACTTCAAGACTTTAAAGCTCAAGTAAAAATGTATCAAAAAAAAATAATCAGACGGCGAATGTTAAAAGGTGCACATCTCTCATTTTCAGACATGCTTTACCATGATTGGCTTACTAATAGACAGTGAGTTAATACTCCGCTCCATAGACATGGCATGTTGTGATAGAATTAGAAAAGGCACTTTGCACCACAAATGTTCTACTGTTTCTTTGTAGAGTGAGCTGCTGCTTAGAAAGGCCTGAGTTGGAGTTGCTACTATTCTTTCCAGGACTTTAGCGAGAAAAGGGAGATTTAAGATGGGCTTTGCCTAGGGTTGCCTAGGCACCTGACGACCACACACACAATAACCCATGATGTAACACATCTATGCCCAGAGCTGTGTATCGCCTAGTTATGTTTTTTAGCCATTTTCATTAGAAATGTTTTATTAGTGATGAATACTGTTCCATTACAACCATTCACACCTTCCTTTACTTTTCTTCTGCTGTTTGATCCACGTCACCTGCCCCTTTAAGGTCAGTAAAACAGGAGCAGAAGGAGCCGTCTTGGATGAAGCTAAAAATATCAACAAATCGCTGTCTGCTCTGGGGAATGTCATCGCTGCACTGGCTGAGGGAACTGTAAGTACTCTTTCTCCTTCTCTCTCTCTCTCTCTCTCTTACTCTCACCTTCTCTCTATTTCACTGTCTGTTTCTCTGTCTCTCTTTCTTGGTTCTTGTTTCATTCTCCTCATTCTTCCTCTTACACTTTCCTTGTCAACCAGTCTAGACTATGAATCACATAATTGTCGCTATTGCATGTGGTAATGGAATAAGTACACATACACAGTCTAAAGACACCCCTCATTATTTTCTGTTTTGCTTAGTGCAAAATACAATTTACAATACAGCAAAATACATTTTTCTCCCTGTTAATTTTTTTCCCCTGTCTTAACTTTGGCATATTTGGTAGATTAAATAAAATGAATACAAACAAATGTTTTAGTGTGACAGGCTGCATAAAGAAACAAGAAGCCTAGATAAAGGTGTTACAACTACTCAGCATTCCGCACCACCTGTATACTAATTACTGGCCTGATCATATAAATGCAACTGCAAGTGTTTCTTGACTGGTTCAGGTCTTAAGATAGATGTGCTTTGTTTGGCTTGATGGATTAATACTTAGGCCACTGTATGGCTTAACAGGCAAAGTAAATTGCTCTGAAACTGGTGGGATTCAGGAACTGGACTGAAAATGAGAAACTTTGAAAGTATTTCAAGGAGCCTGGAAACTGTTCCTAAAGACTACATAAAAAATACAAAGAAACGAGGGGTGATTTAAACTGTTTAAAATTTTTGGGAAAACTTCAGCAGGATAGTTTGTTAACAGTTAAATTAAAAGGAATCTAAAATGTATCTATCAAAATAAAATATGACCAGGTTTTATGCAGTTTTGCATATTTTATAAACATTTGCATAAAAGCATTAAAACCCTGAAATAACATAAATTTAATAACTCTCGCCTTCTGCCAATTTAAAGCTATTTAGCTCTACCATTACTCATAAAGCCTCATGCACATGGTAAATAACTGATAATCTATTACCATTTAATGAGTTACTTACCGCCATTTTGAACATTTGTTTTGCTTTTCTTACTAATGAGTGTTGATTTTCTTACATTTAGTTATGAATGAAAACATCTTGGTAGCGAGGAGAGAAAAAAATATAGTCAGAATGTCCATTTAGAAATAAAAAGTGAACAAATATATTGGGACACACTAATTTTTCAGTGTTTAGGCTCAGCCCCTTATTTCCAGTGAAAGGCATTCTTAATGCTTTGGCATACCCAGACATTTGTGGACTCCCAACTTTGTGGACATAATTTGGGGAAGGTCCTTTTCTGGTCTAGCATCAATGTGCCCTTGTACACAAAACAAGATCCAAAAAGGCATGG
The DNA here is from genome assembly GCA_037832545.1 of Rhabdalestes septentrionalis. Classification (NCBI taxonomy): domain Eukaryota; kingdom Metazoa; phylum Chordata; class Actinopteri; order Characiformes; family Alestidae; genus Rhabdalestes; species Rhabdalestes septentrionalis. Next base: position 3,610,927 of record JBBMFX010000002.1, on the reverse strand, counting down.
TTGGATGAGTTCAGTGAGAACTTGACTGGCCAGCACAGAGCCCTGACCTCAACCCCATCCAAAACTTTTTTGATGAACTGGAATGGAGATTGTGATCCAGGCCTCCTTGTCCAACATCAGTGCCTGAACCCATAAATGCTCTACAAAATGAATAGGTACAAATTCCCAAAGAAATCTCCAGAATCTTGTGGAAAGCTGTTATAACCTCAAAGTCTGTGAATGCAATGCCATTGAAGTCCTTGTGGGTATAGCGGTCAAGCATCCCAGTACATATAGTATATGTGTCAACCAACACATTTCATGTCTTTGGATCAAAATGCCTTTATTATTATGAAAATCAGTAGTTGCATTAGTACATTGAAACCACAATAACTATACAATGTCTTTCACTGATAGGAGTGCTACACTATTTCTGTATCTTCAGAACTGTTGAAAATTTCTGAATACTGTACACTGAATCAACTGTATTTTATTTTGTATATTGTAGAAGACCCATGTGCCATACAGAGACAGTAAGATGACCCGAATCCTGCAAGATTCTCTGGGCGGTAACTGCAGAACAACCATCATCATCTGTTGCTCTCCATCTATCTTTAATGAGGCCGAAACCAAGTCCACTCTCATGTTCGGTCAGAGGTAAGGCTGAAACCCATAACTGCTTTGTGGCAAGTATTTTTCCTCTTGGCTGTTCACCAAAAATCTCAGTGTCCTGAGACAAATTATTTTATATTAAGGATTTTTTCCTATGTGATGAAGCCTTGAGGACCAGTTATCCAGGCTTCCTGAAAGACTTTCAAGGACTCATTTCAATCCATTCCCTGACCCTGACCCGTTTCGGAGGAATACTTTTTGTTAAGCTGCACAATGACCAACATATAATTCATTCAAGCATAAAAAGTGAAAAAAATGTGAAGAAACAATGAAGAAAGAGATGCAGATGATTCCAAATGATCTGACAGGTGATTAGTGTGCTGAGTGACAGGAACACCTTTATCTAGGTACCTTTATGTACTTTGCAGCCTGTCATGGGAAAACATTTGTTCCCACTTCTTTCATTTTATCTAGTCAATATGTCAAAGATAAGACATTCATTTTCTGTAACTACATGATTTAAAGAAAATATAAAGAAATGAGAGGTGGCCAAATACCTTTGCATAGTGAAAGATAAAAATATAAAAAAAACTGTAAATAAATGAAAGACATACATTCAGCCAAATTTGTGCAACCATGTGCATTTGTATATGGGGGGCATATTTGTAGTATATCACTTGTGGGGAATATGTTTATAAATGTACAAATCATGTCATGCGGTTACGGAGGACGCAACTGTGGGATAGAATTCAGAACAAACAAGCTTTAAAGAACAGTCCTTGGTATTAGTTGACTGCATAACTGCTTTCTGATTGGTAGAAATGTTTTCATCAAACATGGACAGATTGTTATTTACTCACCATGCAACAAAGTGCTAACTCTGTACCATCACAGTATAATTCAGGTACAACACCATTTTTATATACCTATGGAAAAGTGCCAAAATATTTTGCTAAACGTGCTATTGACAAGAAATTATCACCAGATGTCAGTAACAACCCATCCAGTCAACAGATGCAAAGAAATCAAACCATAGATGTCTATAAATTAAGTGTAATAAAATGGAATGACACAGGGAAAAATTATTGAACACAAGAAGGAAGGAAGGCGCAAAAAGGAATGGAAATCTATCAGTAATTAGAAAGCAATCCTGCCACAATCCTGCAAATGAATATCATCTGGTTCATTCCCAACAGATGGCCTATAAAAATGTTTCTTATTACCAAGGTGTCACACAAGACTTATCAGTAAAATCAAAGAGCTCTCTCAAATCCTTCGTAATGTTATTGTTGCAAAATATGTTGGTGACATTTGTTACAGAAGAATTTCTAAACTACTGAAGGTACCAGTGAGCACTATTGGGCCCATACTCTTGAAATGGAACGGACATCATTTTTCTTAAAACAACCACAACTAGGTGCTCCCCAAAAGATTTCAGACAGAGCAGTGAAAAGAGCAGCCAATGAGCACTTGTAGAGAGTTTTAGAAAGACCTGGAATTAGCAGGTATATTTGTTTCTTTGAAAACTATAAGGAAAGCAACCAGGACCGAGGGTGGCAGAATAGGCTGGGGTTCTTTTGATAATTCGGGGGAATTACATTGGTGGGACAGCGCATCTGCCTTCATGTTTTCTTTACCTGGGCGATACGAGATCGAGTAGTTGAACCTCACAAAAAACAAAGTCCACCGAGCTTGGCGAGTGTTCAAGCGTTTCGCCTCCCGGATATATTCAAGGTTCTGGTGGTCGGTAAGAACAACGAAGGGGTGCCGTGCACCTCCTAACAGGTGCCTCCATTCCTCCAGGGCTGCCTTTACTGTGAGCAGTTCACAATTACCAATGTCATAATTTCTTTCTGCTTCCGTCAGTTTCTGGGAATAATAAGCACAGGTGTACATTTTGCCTGCATATGTCTGTGACAGGACTGCCCCCAGGCCCACCTCTGAAGTGTCTACCTCTACCGTAAAAGGTTTTTCTCGATCTGGTAGTCTAAGCAACGGTGCTGTGGTAAACTGCTTTTTCAATGCTTGGAAGGCTTCCTTGTCCTCTGAGGTCAGGCATAGTGGTTTGCATCACAGGAAGGATGTGAGAGGAATGGCCACTGTGCTATATTTTTTGATGAATCGCCTATAGTATTTAGCGAACCCTAAAAAACTCTGCATTTCTTTGTCTATTGGGCTCAGGCCACTCAGACACAGCATGCACCTTTGCTTCTTCCATAGAGATCCTTTTATCGCTGAGACAGTAACCGAGAAAGGAGACCGCTGATTGATGGAACTCTAGACATTTCTCTGCCTTCATGTACAACTGGTGTTCGAGAAGGCGACACAGCACACTTCGGACATGCCCCACATGATCTGTATGGTTTTTTTTTTATATATTAAAATGTCATCAATATAGATGACCACAAATCGATCCAACTTGTCTCTCAGGACATTGTTGACAAAACTGAGGGTGCATAAGCTAACCCGTACAGCATCACATGGTAGTGGTAATGTCCCAAAGCGGTACTGAATGCAATCCAGCACTCGTCGCCCGCTCGAATCCATTGTATGCTCTCCAGAGGTCCAGTTTAGTGAAAACGGAAGCCCCCCAGAGCTGCTCAATGGTAGCGGAGATCAAAGAATATGGATGGGTATACTTCACTGTGACCTCATTCAGTGCCTGGGAATCAATGCAGGGCCACAGTCCACCATAATTTGTCTTAGCAAATAAGAAACTGGCAGAAGCAGGGGACCGGGATTTGCTAACGTATCCCTACCAGAGAGCCTCAGCCACGTATTCCTACTTTGCCTGATTCTCCGGCTCGGACAAAAGATAAATATGTGACCGGGTAGGTTTTTTACCCTGCAGGAGATCAATAGCGCAATCACATGGGCTATGCGGAGGAAGGGAGGATGCCTTGATGGCCAAAAAGACCTCCTGGAAATCATGATATTCTATGAGGACGGAACTTAAATCAGACGGTTGAGGGCTCTCTATGGACATGGAGTGCACAGGTTTTGAGAAACAGGTGTGTGTGCAAGAGGGTGCCCATGACAAAATAGTGTGGTGTGACCAGTCTATGTGGGGATTGTGTAATCTAAGCCAGGGGTGTCCTAAAATAAGGCAATGAGTGGACTGGGGAAAAACAGTAAAAGGAATCTGCTCTATGTGAGTGGGTGTAGTCTGGATCATGATGGGAACAGTGATGGTGCAAAGGGGTACATCACTGACTGTATGGCCATTCAAAGCATGAACCCCGACTGGGGTTGCTAAGGGATGGACAGGGATTGAAAGGAACGACACCTGGGTTTGAGAAATGAAATTCCCAGCCGATTCAGAATCTATAAGGGCAGAAACAGTCAAAACAGAATCAGAAACAATCAGTTTCACAGGAAACATAAACTGGTTTAACTCAATAGTGTCCACCTGTCTCTCCTCCTTCTTGACCTCCTTACGAGGACAATTGTCTCTCCAGTGGCCCTATTGACCATAATACAAACAAGCCCCGGCAGCATGTCTTTGATGGCGGCAGCTTTCTGAAGTCTGGGATGCTCCTCTGGCTGGAAACGTCATTTCCCCTAGTTCCATAGGTTCTGGCAGGACTTCGTTCTGGCAGGGGGGTTTTGGATACTGGATATCGATCACGGTGGCACATGAAGTCTTGGGGAATAGGGGGCATGGGCACTGGTGGTCTCACAGGTGACAGGCCAGTGCGGTCGCCAGGGCAAATGAGACCCTCCTGGGTCCGCCCAGCATCCCAGCAGCATCGCCCCTGGCCAGGATGGTCAAACACCGCCTTGAAATGATGCTGGAACGCCCCATATGAGGCCAGTGCCGGGCTCCCACCCCCCCCAGATTGCTGCAGTGCAATCCATCGCCGGACCAGACAGTCTCTGGATCACGGGGGATATTTTCTGCAAGTCACTAATTTCTGGGTGTTCAGAAAAATACAAATCACAGGCAAGTAAAAAGGTGCGCACCCTAGTTGGGTCACCTCTCTGGCAGGGATGCGTGTATAGCCACACAGAGGAGAGCAGGAGTGGGGAGTGGAGCCACCACAGACGGAGGAGCTGGTAATGCTGGTGAAGCTGAAGCAGGCGGATCCTTGGTCAGGATGCGGTGCATGGTCCATGTGAGCTGTTGTCGTCCATGTGCCTGCCCAAGTTCTCCATTCAGTCCTCAGGGAGAGGAACCTCCGCTACGCTGATTAGGAGGGCATGAGTTCTTCTTCTGTCATATGGTGCTGTGTTGTGATCAAAAGTAAGGGTAGGGAAAATGCAGTGGAGGAGAAACCCAGTTTATTGTCTGTTTACAACACAAATATGCACCAGATGAAAAAACAAAACAAAAAACAAGGTCACGGAAAAAGGCAAAAACACGGTGGAAAATCAAAACTGGGGAAACAGAAAAAAACCATGGGTGGGCTCATTCTCCCACTGTGGAACCTCCTCTAATGCCAACTTGTGGTATCTCTCCACTTGGACCAGAGGATCGCACTCCGAAAACCTTACCAGGGTAAACGAGGACGGATGTGCGATATCCCTTGAGAGAAGAAAGTACAAGGTGGCTGTTATGAGGAGCCACAGTCAGCGGGCAACATGAGCTTGGAGCAAAAAATAAGAAAGATAAAACATTGCTGGGGAAAAGACAAAAGGCAAACAAAACACTTTCTTCTAACAAGAAATAAGAGCTCCAAGACGACACAACACAGCACCATGAGGGAGAAGACCTCAACGGGGATCTGGATCAGCTGGTTTATAAAAAGAAAACAAACCAATCACAAAACAGAACCAAATGACACACAGCTGAAAACAATGAGACTGAGAGCAGGGGCACAATCTAAATCAAATGTAACATATATAAGGAAGGGAACACGAAGGGAAGACAGAAACCAGGAAGTGGGAGCATTCTAATACAAAAGAAGGCAACTAGGAAATAAACAATAGAAAAAGGACCTGCCAGAGATGATGCGGCCGTGACAGTAATGCACTCAACTGCCATGGCCTGTATGCACACTCACCACACAAGACTTCTTTGCAGAAGAAAAAGCCCATTTAAAAGTTGAAGTCCATTAAAAGGTTGCTGAACAACATTAAGACAAGCCTGTGAAGCACTGGGTGAATATAGTCTGGTCAGATGAGACAGTGGGGCCTGCAAGGGGGAAACCGGTCTCCGGCAGCTCCCTACACCGGCTCCCCGGCTTTATCCTCCAGGGCAAGTTCGGGTTGAGGCTAGAGCAGGCAGCTCAGGGCCGGCAGAACTTCCATGGGACACTGCCCTTTTGGTTTGTTTGGGCGCCCCGGGAGGTGTGTGTGGGGGGGGGGGGTGATCTTATTCTGCCTGGTTACACTGGTTTCTAATCAGGTGATTATAAGGATAATCTGCCTGTGTAATCAGGGAGAAGTTTAGTTTCTATATTTAAGTGGGTTGGGACCAACAGGGGTTGTTGGTCCACCATCGCCTATGTTGTGTCTTCCCTAAACCATTTTCAGGCCCTCGAGCCTGTTTTCTGTTGAGAAAAGGATGCACGTCTGGCTTCTTGGGAGGAAAAGGTGCACGACGCGACACTGCCATCTACCAGAATGATGAATACAAAACGAGGGTGGATATATCAGTAAAGACAATGATACCAAACATACAGCCAAAGAAAACTCTCAATTGGTTTCAGAGAAAGAGAATAAAGCTGCTAGAATGGACCAGCCAGTCACCTGACTGTCATGTCCCATCAGCAGTATTGTTTTGGGTTATAAACTTTTATTTTGATGGTGTTGGGTTTTCTCGTTTATTGGTCACAGCTGGGGTGTGTTACAGCTAAGTACTTCTGTTGCAGTATGAATTTGTTTATTTAAGTTTGGCTTAGGTGGGCCTCCATCAGTATATCCGGGGATTTGTTTCACCTATCTCCTTTTGTTTTGAGTTTTGAGTTTAGAGTCTGGCCCTCATACCTTTTGCTTTGTGTTTATCTAGTTTACAAATAAAAGTGTGCTCAATGTGCCTGGAGAAGGAGGTATAGCTTGACAGATGGACTGACCTATCAAACTGGCACAGCAGACTGGGCTATGAACCTGATGAGTGAGAGGGGTTTGCTGTGAGTAAGGCAGGCTGGACAAGTCGATTTTCCATCGGCGAGTTGCTGTGTGGGGTAGAGTCAGAGAACAAGGAGGACAGTGTTAGCGGTACAGCAGGGGCTATCTGAGTTAGTGGAGCAGCAGAGACTGAGTGTGTTAGTGGTAGAACAGGGGCTACATGAGGTTAGCACAGAGGCAGGGGCTAGTGTGGTTAGGGTAGGGGATACAGCTAACATACATAGCATAATGAGGCAGCTAAAGATAAAAGTGGGGCCTCTTATGCCCGTGGAAGGGCTGAAGGCGTGACACTGAACTGAATCCTACAAAATCTGTGTTCATAGAAGGGGCTCACGGAACCTGCAGGATTTCAAAATGCAATGCACGCAACTACTTTCGCCATACAGAAGGCACCTTGAAGCTGTCATCACTAACAAAATATAAAATAAATCTTAGTAACATGTACAGTAATTCGTCACTGTCAATACATTTTATAATTTATTGACATTTATAGTTTGATTTCTTTGCATGTGTGTTACAAACATTCTAGTGAGAATTTCATGACAGTAGTACCTTTAGAAATATTTACTTAGAAAATTGGTGATGTGTTCAATACATTTTTTACCCACTGTAACTGTCTACCAACAACATGGATCTAAAAGGTTGAGTTGCTGATAAACTACATTTAAATAACACAACTAATAACAACATTTTTACCCTAATTCTAACCCGAATCTAAAAAAGTTGGACTCATTACAATTTTACTTTTAAGTAAGCTCTGCTTTATACTTTTTTTTGTTTATTACTATTTATCTGTATTATTATTATTTGTAAATGCAGCACTATAGCAGAACAAGTCATTTTAATATTTAATATTTATTTAGGCTACTGCATGAAATATTTTACCTATTCATAGGCTATATGTAATTGAACATGTGTTTATTAAATTATTAACACTAATACTTTGTATCGTTTGGCTCTCTCCACCATCGTCACTCCATAAGCGCAAGCTCTTTCGTCTTGTGTGTGCGCGAGCCCTCATGTCTTGTGTGTGCGCGTGTCCTCTCCTCTTGCGTGTGTGCGAGCCATCTTGTCTAGTGTGCACGCGAGCTCTCTCCTGTCCTCTTTTTTAATTTCTTGAGTACCGACAGCAGAACCGTTACCGTTAAAGCTTATCGATATTTTGGTCTTCTATCAGAATCAGAATTCAAAATCAAAATCATTTTATTTGGCCAAGTATATGTTCAATTCAATTTTATTTCTATAGTGCTTTTTACAACCAGGTTGTCGCAAAGCAGCTTTACAGAGTCCAGGTCCGAGCCCCTAGTGAGGAAGCCGAAGGCAACAGAGGCGAGGAAAAACTCCCTCAAATGGAGGAAGA
>JBBMFX010000002.1:3558456-3572658 GCA_037832545.1 Rhabdalestes septentrionalis | reverse complement strand
TCTGATTAAAGAGCCGCTCTGGTGTTTGTGCTGGTCTGATTAAAGAGCCGCTCTGGTGTTTGTGCTGGTCTGATTAAAGAGCCTGTGTCTGTGTTTTGATTTTGTGGGATTTTTTCTCCTCCCCTACAGAAAATGCCGAACCGGCGGAACTGAAGCACTTCTTCGACCAGAACTACTCGCACATCTACTACGTCTTCTTCGAGAACTTCATCAGCATCGAGCTCAACCTGAAGCAGAAGGGTCAGACTCACACACACACACACACACACACACACACACTCTCACTTACACTCACACACACACACACTCTCACTCACACTCACTCACTCTCACACACACACTCCCTCTCACACTCACTCACACTCACTCACACTCACACACACACTCTCACACACACACTCACTCTCAGTCACACACACACACACTCACTTTCACTCACACACACACACACACACACACACACACAAGCAGTAAGCTTGGATGAATCATATGTTGTGGAATATCTGTGCTGTGCATGTAAAACATTCTCCTCAGATTTTCAGAATTGCTAGTTTTGTGTCACACTGATCAAGAAACTAATTTCAAATGCATTAAGTCAGATACATTATTATTTAAGGTGGTTACAGTAGTTGCAACTCCTTTTTGCCTTTTTTTTATCTAAGTAGTCTAGTTTGTTTGGTTACTTTCTTATCAGTACTCTTATCTCTTAATCACAGCTCTGTGGCAGCTCTGAGAAACTCTCTAGGGTGGAAAAACATCCCCATACATGACTGGATCAGTCTGACACAGCTAATCACTGCCTGTAAATTTGACAGTACTCAGTGCCTGGCTGGTATCCATCTCCCAAAAGATTTCTGATTTCTTGACGAGTTTGGTTTGAAAAGCATTGTTTTTTAAAGGGTTTTGGGATCTGGTTGCCATTATATTTGTCAATGGGGCAGGAGTTGGAGTTTCCGATCTTCCAAAAAGTGGTGAGGAGGAAATAGGTCATGACAGAGGTTTGGATGTTCCTGTAATAAATAACAATATTTTCTTCATATGTTTTTTTAATTTCTAGGAATTTGGATTTGACATATTATTAATAGTTATGTAAGCAACATTAATTTTTAAATGTATTTAAAAAAAACAACACTTTTTATAAATTTTAAATGCAAAACTTCTAAACAGAATTGTCAGTTTAAAATATGGTTTAAAATGTAAAACTATTTGTTTATTTTGAATGTCATTCATAAAAACTAGTGCTCCTAATTCCCACAAGCCCCACCTCCAGTGCTCTCTCATTGGCAAGTGGTTGCATTAAAGCCCTCACGGCAGGAAACAACAAAGTTTTGTGGTGACTTATTGGCCGTTATCGTGGATTCTGAAAGATTTGTACAAACATTTTTTGCCATTGAATAAAGTATGTTTTTGTAATTTTCCTTTGTCTGTGACTTGGTTGTGTTTTAATGTTGACTTCTGTCCAAGGAACGGATCGCCGTCGTAACTTGAGGAACCACTGTATGGTTCAGTGTGTGTATGATAATGTATGAGTGAGGGTTGAAAATGTGGAGGGTTAAAAATGTGAGGCTCTGAAACAGACCCCCCTTCTGTCTATTGGCTGGCTACTTGTCCAAACGAATGGCCACGCCCATTACTGGACCGCTAGCCAATCGCAGTATAGGGGGCGGGGCTAGTCGTCATGTTGAGCGGCTCTCAGAAGGTCCATCCCGAGAAGCTCAGAACTCCTTCTCAGGTTTGACTCGGCTGTCGAGACGTTTACGAGCTGTTATTAATTGCAGTGTGAATAAAATTGTATTCAACGACCAACAAAAGACTCGAGGATTGAAAGCCTACACTCTCGCCGGCTGATTGAATTAAACAGAAGCTGGGGGAGATATGAAGTTTCCAGTGTGGTGAAGGAGCAGGAGATGGATCCCAAACACGACATGAAGTGTAAGATGGTAGTTGTGGGGGACAGCCAGTGCGGAAAGACCAGTTTACTGAGCGTTTTCGCCAAGGACTCCTTCCCAGAGGTATGTGAAAGTTTTTTTAGGTGTGTTATAATGATTTAAATGTCTCGGTAAACTGAACGTTAATTTGAATATTATTTTTTGTGTTACACAGAGCTACGTTCCCACGGTGTTTGAGAACTACACAGCCAGCTTCGAGATCGACTCTCTGAGAGTGGAGCTCAGTCTCTGGGACACGTCTGGTAAGACTGAGTGTCTATGAATGTGAATGTTGTATGCATTTCTTTATATTTTGATTTAAAACACATTGGTTGTGCTAAAATACTATTGCGTTGCTGTCAAATTGTTTTAACACAGTGTAGATTCGATGAAAGAGATGGAAAAAGTGCCTAATGATAACATATGCCTAGATAAAGGAGTTCAAACCATTCAGCACAATCATCACCGGACTGATCATCTCTTTTATAGCAGTAAATATATAATCTTCGTAGTACATAATTGGAAACAAGGATAACAATTGAACACATAAATAACAACAAAACAAAACGTATATATAGAGACTAGAATATATTTATATTTACATACGTTGGTATTGCTGAGACAGCGCTAGAGTTTACACACTCCTCTGCGTTGTTGAGTTGAGTTTTTTGTTCAGAAGATGAGCTTTTAGCTCCTCACCCCTGTAGTAGATGTGTCCGATAAGATGCCTTGCCGAGTGACGCTGTGCCTCTGGAATGCTGGAATCTTGGCCAGTATGGAGATCATTCCTGTCAAAGTTACAGAAAGCTTATGGACTCTGTCTAGCTCCACCCAGCTTCTATCCAACGGAGAAACAGTTGAGATGTTCATTTTGGGAATTTGAACAAAAATCATTGTTAACGCTATTGATAAAAGAGGTCTTATTAAGTAGTTTGCATTTTATTATAGGTTTACTTATGATGTATATGTGAGATTATTTTACAGTTATAATCAAACTACAGATGACAGCTAAGTGGTTCAAAACAAGTTATAACTTTTTGGGTTTTTTTTTTTACTTTATGGCTACAGTGCCATCTGACACACTTTTAGCAATGAATCCTGCCCTTTCCACAGTATGTATGTGCACCATATATATTGCATATATTTTTGTTATAACCTCCCACCATGCCCCATTCTTAGTACCGCGTTTTGGCACTCGCGTGTAAAGTTTGTAATAAAATCGATTAAAAAAACCCACATTGTCCTGAACTGTACATTCGAATGAAGCGATAAAAAAAGATTTTTCGCCCGCCTCCATCCTGTAGATTTGCAATTGCTTTGTGCTTACTTGACTTTTAAGGTTGATTTATGTAAATGACTCTGTACAATTGGCATCCCACGCTCTGAAATACTAGTCCTAGTCTGAAGTACGGCTTAAAACTCCACTGTGAACATGCTCCTGAAAGTAAATGCATTACTTTTGTGACATCACTTTAAACAAAAAATAAACCAAATTGATTTTTTTTTGCAGTTAAATTAGCGTATATTGTCTAGGAATTTGTAATAGGAATTTTTAACACTTTTATGTACTAAATCATCTTCTTTTATGACAGTTTGGCATCCCATGATAATCTTGAACAGTTACCATCCCCCAGACATGGATTACAACAAATGTTTTTGGTTAGTGATGAATTACCATTGGAAACTGCTTAGCATTATCTGGGTCTGGGGAACCCAGGTCTAAAAGTAATTGACTAAATTGGTAAATATAAATTATTTAGTGATTTAACTCTGTATACTCTTGTAGAAACAGCCTCATTTTACTCCCACTTAATGGGCCAGAATCACAAACAATACAATAAATATATAACATATCAGTGTAACAGTACTGTGAATGTCTAAGTCTTAGACAATACAATAAACAGACAGTTCCGGGATGTTTATGTGACTTTGAGACTCATTGTTTAAGATTTTGGGAAGATTTGCCAACATATGAAATCAGAAAATACAGAATCTCAGACTTCCACTCTAGGATGTGTTTTCCTTATTTCCTGAGCATGGAGGCCATGAACTTGCGCAGACACTCAGCATTTTGTTTAAACAGACTGTAAAAAAAACAAGACTCTTAAATATTTCAACCTGAGATGCTGGTGACCTCAGCTCTGTAGTATGCGCTCAATTCGAGCCCCTGCTGGCTTTCTGGAGCAGAGTCATCTCCCAGAATAGAGCTGTAACCCACTTAAGCTGGTATGCAAGCCCTCTCCCTTTTTTACTGGGACAGTGGCTTGCAGAGGGAATCCCATAGTAAAAATGTACGATGGTATAATGGAGGAAGTGTGTACTGAATTGTTTGTGTAGTTCTAGATCAGACAGGTGTTTGGTGTTTGGAGAAAAGTTTTGTAGATCTCGCTAAAGAGGGGAATTTTCACTGGTGAGTCACTTTGGGGACATTTCTGAAGAAAAGGTGTTTTAAAAGTCAGTGTAGGTCTTTAAAACACAAGAAGAATAGTTCTTGTGATGTCCTTCTGGCAGAACAAAAGTCTGCAGTTTCAGTTTCTCAATGCTCCACCCACATTTAGAATATTTACTGGGGATCAGTTCTGATCATTTTATGAGCTGAACGGCTCAGTGAGAGCAGACTGTTAATAATAACTGGACATACCACATTGTGGTGAGTATCATGACCCCTGTAGAAGTTGTAGACAGTGTAAAGAGAGGTTGAATGATTTTTGTATGAATTTAGTAAAGGTTATATAAAGATTTAAAGAGTTTTTAAAGAGGAAATCATGATGCATTGATATGCAGAATGTAACATCTAATGGCTCCAATTTGCATACCGTCACAGTAGATCCACTGATGATGCCATTTCACACACAGTTCACATGGTCTTAGAGCACCTGGACAATAGGAACTGCTACGCCAGACTGCTGTTTGTGGATTTCAGCTCCGCATTCAACACAGTCATCCCCTCCAAGCTGGTGATGCTGTACTCCCTGTTCACACATGACTGTGAGTCCAGTCACAGCTCCAACACCATCACCAAGCTTGCTGATGATACCACCATCATGGGCCTGATCAGAAACAATGACGAGAGACGGCCTACAGAGAGGAGGTGAGACTCCTGGCAGGGTGGGATCAGGAGAACAATCTCTGGCTCACCGTCAGCAAAACTAAAGAGATGCTCCTGGACTTTAGGAGGCGGGATGTGGCTCATTCCCCCTTCTGCATCGGAGGAGGTGCCGTGGAGAGGGTCAGCAGCTTCAGGCTCCTTGGTGTCGTCCTCAGTGCCAACCTCTAGTCCTCAGAAAACGCAGCAGCCACCAAAACATTTCGTACATTTTTGTCTGTGGGGAGGGGGTTCTAGTAAGAATTTAATTGTGCTCTGTACGCTGTACTTTCTACACATGACAATACACCAACTTCAGCTTCAACTGATTTGTTTGAAATTGGTTAAATGGCTTCTTTATGCCATTATGAATGAACCTACAAAATTTCATTAGACTGACCAATATCACAGGCATGTATTGCCTAAATTTTGATTGGCCATTGGTGGCCAATTTGTTGAGCACACCAAGTGGAACTTTGGGGGAACTGAGCAAATATAGCCAAGGATAAGCCTACCAGTTTTCCAAAAATGTGCTGAAGCGGTTCTTGAGAAATTGAAGTGTGACCATTGCAGTCCCCCTTGTAAGTGAAATTTCCAAAACCTTGGTGTGACTCTAAAGAATGTGGCAGTGAAACAGGGTTCCACATTATGTGAAGTTTGAACATTTGCTTCACAATATATTTAGTAACCTCATTATATCAGACACATAACGAGGCCTGTTTGTGGACTGTGATGGGATGAATGCTCTTAAAGAGTGCAACAAAAAGCCGCTATATAAAACCGATTTCCAAACATTCAGCCTATATCTGTGGAGCGATCAGGAAGCGGTTTCCCAAAACTGCTAAGCACCTGAGTTACCCTTGAGCAAGATACCGTGCACTTCTTCCTGGGCGCTGTATTCCTGACCGCCCGCTGCTTCACGTGCTGAATGGGTAAATTTCGCGCTGTCCACACTGTGCACCATGGTTACATAAGAGGTTGTATTAGGATTACATAATAGGCCTAATACATATACTAAGCTAACTGAATTGACGCTATTTAATTGTGTACTAATCGGTTTAGGAATTTGCGCCTGGGGCTGAAGTATCCCTGCTTATGGAATGGAATCTGCAGCATGCAGAAACAGTGGAAAAAAAAGATATAGAATGAAAAATATGCAACTATAAACAACTATAAAAAAGTCTCTTTATTGGCCTGCTTTGGTTGAAGGTGGTTTCCAGGCAAATATCTTTTGAATCATAAGCAGATTTTATACCTACTCACCTTGTTTCAACTTGTCAGCGAGGCTTTCTGACAAGGGCTTTGTCTTAAAGCAGCAGCTCACAAGCAGTGGTTTTGACTTTGATTTGGAAGTGATGTTGCAACAATTACCACATGTTGTAAACGTGTTTTCAGAGGAAATCCCTTGTGAACTTATCTGGAGACGTCTAACAAGTTTAACAGTTTCTCCAGAGATCAGAGCACTGCTGAGAAGTGCTCGTGTGTTTTTGCTGAGGTGGAGATTTGTTGCTGATGAGCTTTTAGAGCTGTACTGTGACAAGGTTTTTGGCTGATTTAAATCATTTCAATTGAAGATTGAAATGATTTACATTTAATTGGAGCAGCTTTGTGACGTGCGCATGTCACGCGTTAGTCCTCCTCAGGGGCTTTGGTGCCAGTTTTTCCAGTTGTATCATCCCAATATGAGGTCCCATTACTTCATAATGTCATAAAATGGGAAGCTGGTGAGGTTCACTCTTCTTGTCGTGGGATGTAGCGCTGGCTTTATTCATTTTTGGACTGGTTTGAAAACGTTTTTTAAAGTTTGTATTAAAAATGAACATTCCACAAAGGTCCTGTTGAGCCAATATTTAATCAGTTTGGGCCTTTTTGTTTGACTTGAGGCATTAAATTGGAGCATTTTTAGAAATTTTTGGTATTAAGGTCAATTCCAATTGAAATTTTAGGCTCAGGGTAAACCCAGCCAGTGACCCCTTAATTAAAAGCCTTAATTATTGCTGTTGGTGGAGTCACCCATAAAGGTCAATCCATAGTCTTGACTATTAGTCCAACCCTAATATCATATACACCATTGATTTTTCTTTGTTTGAGTATAATCTACATTTAAATAGTGAAGGAGAGGATCTACAGCCTACCCCAAAACTGGTGTGTTATACAAAGAAATAGATATGTCTGAAACTACTGTTTTTGAAAGGAATTACTGGCACATCGTTTGTTCCTTTGGTGAAAAGAAACATCACAGGAACAATGCAGTGCAAACAGCAGTTTCATTCCCCTTGGCATTTGTCTTATGTGTCGTGTAAAATTTCCCAGATGTGTCCCTCTCTCAAGTAACTTCCTTTAGGCTGTAATCACATACGTGTTATTATCAGTGCTTCTGTCTTTTCCATGTGGAAGTTGTTGGAAGGCTGTGATAATGAAAGCTGAATCAAAATATGGCGTATGTGCTTGAACAGATGATGCATTCATATACATTGTTGAATTAAAGTTCATTCATTGCAGATGGGATTTGTTTTCAATTGGAGAGTATGGGGCAGTTGGCACCCTAGTGGTTATGGCGTTCGCCCTGGGATCAGGAGGTTGTTGGTTTGAATCCCAAGACTGCTAGTGTTATCACTGAGGTACCCTTGAGCAAAGTGTCATCCCCATACACTGCTCCCGGGTGTTCCAGGCTGCCTGCTGCTTCACTTGATGAATGGGTGCAGAGGAAGAATTTCAAGCTGTTCTCACTGTGGTGTGTTCACGTTAGGCCTGGGCGATATGGCATAAAACTTATATTGTGGTATAATTTGACGCGTATGCGGTTACAATATGTATTGCGCTATATTCTTTTATTCTGTATGTACATATATCAAAATGACTGACCATACTCACATGCCAGATACATTGCCGCAGAATTAACACATTTCCAAGAAATATAAAAAAGTTTAATGTAAAAATGCAATGTAGTTTTTATTTTAAACCTTAAACTCATTTACATATTTTACAGGTTCCCCTTACTATGACAACGTTCGCCCACTCTCCTACCCCGATGCAGATGCAGTTCTCATCTGTTTCGACATCAGCCGACCAGAAACACTGGACAGTGTGCTTCAGAAGGTGGGTATTATGCGTCATCACACCCACATTTTAATGTAGGTGTGTCAGTGCATCCACTGGACTGGAGCAGGACAGAAGCAGGGCTTAAAGTATTCCGGCACCGTGCCGGATCTCCGGCGTGCGGCCGGAAGGGAAAAAATATATATTTTAGAGTTTGCGCATGCGGTTTAATATTTTCGAGCCAATTTATTTCACCCTCCAATCATATGAGAGGAACGCAGCTTTATCTAACGTTACAAGCCTATCAGAAGCAGAGATGGTTGAGATGAAAGAAAGTTGAGATGGCGCCTCTCTCAGAAACTGAGAGAGCCCGGGGCTTGTTTCTGCACGATTTAGAGGTGTAGAGGTGTAGAGGTGTAGAGGTGGTCTCAGTACGCTTTCAAACCAACACTGAAGCGGTTCGTTTGTGGTGAGAACACGATCCGAACCAGAACAGCCCCGACTGCAGACAGTACTGGGTCTTTTTGGACTAATCCAGCTGCCGTAGTCGGCTGTACTGTGCAGTATAGGATGAGGAGACTTATTTGTTTCAGTTAGCGCTTAGCAACATAGCTCCAAGGAGTTCACGGACCCGGAGCTGTGAGGAGGGGCGGAGCCTCATCCAAATATGGTTCGATGACCATATTAGGTCCCAACATTCAAAAACTCATAAGAACAAACAGCAATATTTGGCTTATTTAGCAAACAGCTCGGAGAAAGGGGGTTTAATAGCTCAATAGAACAGTGCAGGGTTAAGGCAAAGAAACTCTGCAGTAGTATCCAAGTGTGGGATACACACACATTAATTCTGACCAATCGAAAAGCAGTTTAGGACATACGTTTGGTGGCAAATCTGGCCAACGAGTGATGTGTATGTTGTCACATGACTGCATTAAGTGGACCAAATGAACCGAACCACATACATGAAAGCACCCTGTCTCCAGTCATAGAGCCGCTGCCCGTGCACTCAAACTTACCACCACGTTGCCGGGAGCAACTGTTACAGCGGACCCACCGATGTCTATGACTGACTGTGTTTGCGATTTAAAAATACGTTTGTGCACATTTATAACAGAACATGATTTGTTGCTTACAGCCCAGAAAAGAAGAAAAAAATCAGTGAAAATGGCCTTGATTTCACTTCTGATCTTCAGTTTAGCTGTTCAGTTCTTTAGCACTTTAAGCTCCTGTTACTTTATTTTTGTTATTATTGTCAATATTTGAAGTAAGTCCTTCAAATAAAAAAATCCCCCCCAAAAAGTTCAGGCTCAGGATTTTTTAACTTTAACCCCTGCAGAAGCTTCTGGTGCCACTCTCACACTCTGAAGGCTTGGCTTCCTAAAACACAGTCCAGATTTGAGGAATTGGCCAAAGCTCATACCAAGAGGAGGGGGATTGGAGATGTGTCGGTGTTTGGATGTGCTTTGATCCTTGGTGTATCCTAATGCTTTGTGACCTGTGAGGTCACTGAGACTGGTCGTAATGCCAGTGGATTGGACTGTGGTGGAGTAAAGGGAATGGGGGGTTTGGGGGATATCAGAACCAGATTCAGCATCAGAAAACTTAATTGATCCTGGAGGACATTGATTGTTTTAAAGGCACAGCCATGCAGACACAGAGACAAGGACAACATAACATACCAACTCTAAATAAAACATGGACTCTGCAGCAAATACTATAGATAAAATACTCTGTGATATATACACAAATGCTGGGGTAAAAATACTTGAGATAAATAACTATTGACGCATCCTTGATTCGGAGTGGGTATACATTAAAGTAACTTTTTCTGAGAACTCTCTTGATCAGAAATATGCAATTTCATTTTTGGAGGACAGAAATATTACATTTCATTTTTGGAGGACTTGTGTTCATCACAGGCTGGTGATTTCTTGCTGTAACACATCTTCTAAACCTGGCAATTATCTGGTAAGTTGAGGCAGGGTAGTTAAACTACAGAAAGTATCCAAATGTTCTGGACTCCTGGGGTTGTAATGAATACATAAATGACATGAGATACATTTAGATGTGTGGTCTGGTTTTTCTGCTGAGGACAGGAATAGCAAAATCAAATAGTGAAGAGAGAGCTACAAGGTGTTTGATATCAACAGGTATTGTGTACTGGATAACACCAGTGCCCTCCATACAGCACACTGGGAAACCACACCAGGCTACCCCAAAAAGAGTCTTTGGACAAGGCCTAATGCGGCATCTGTGAAGTAATTTAAATATAAGTTTCTTAGGATAAGTGACTCAGCCCTATTCATAACTGTTGATGTAGAAAGGCTTCTTACCTGTTTTATTTTAACAGTTATCTTTTGGGAAACTTATTAGAAAGAACAGTTTTAGATGCTTACCATGTTGACTCTTACAGTCTAACACAATGTGAAGTTAATTTCCAGATGTATTTCCAGATGTGTTTCCTGATGTATTTAGTAGGATAAATTTAAGCCCAGTGTGGATTATAAAAATCGCTAGCTTGTTGTAAATAGGACTCTGAAACCCCATAGACATGCTAGCAGAAACGAGCTTTTCTGATTGTGATTTCCAATCTAAATGGGCAGAAATAAGAGAAGAAAACTTACTGTACAGCCTGTTTGTTTTCCAAATTGTTTGTCTGATTTTCCTAGAAAATATTTTCTTTTAAAAGACCCTTTTATTAATTAAACCCCTGCTCTCCAGAACCTTAAATTAAGATTACTGCCCTTAACCCGTCTTTCCTCTCTCACGTTCCTTCATATAGCACTCCTGATTCAACTCATTAAATAATTAACAAGCTTATAAATAATTATAGCTTAAGATGTGCTACTTATCACTGTAAAATGAAAAGATAGATCAAACTTGACCAATGTTGCATTGGTATTCTGTCAAGTCAGAAACAAAATAATGTGCTGTTAACATTTTTTTTCCTATTCTAGTGGAAAGGGGAGATTGAGGAATTCTGCCCCAACACCAAAGTTCTTCTGGTGGGTTGTAAGTCAGATCTGCGCACAGACCTGGCCACCTTCGTGCAGTTGTCCAATGAGTTGCCACTGTCCTACGATCAGGTGAGGTCATGATCAAGCACAAATAGGACGCTTGTAACTAGAGGTCGACCAATATTGAATTTTACCGATACCGATATCTAGGTTGGTCTGTACTTGCCGATAACCGATTACTTAACTGATAGTTTTTAATATGGATACTGGATTTAAAAATAAATAAATAAATAAATAAAAACACAACACTCCATGTAAAATAGTACTGAACTTTATTACAAAAAACAAACTAAAAAAATGAATCATGAAAATGTGCTATATGAAATAAATATTAACATATTAATAAATATTGAGGTAAATTAAAGACATGCTTTCAAACTGAAACAAGAAGGAACCCCGGAAAAACTATCGGCGTGGATTTTTGCCGATAACCGATAGTTCCAGGAATCAACTCTCGGTGCCGATTAATCAGCAAAACCGATATATCGGTCGACCTCTACTTGTAACATGGTTACCTTCAAATATGTTTTTAAAAAAAACTGCAATAGAGCTTTGCATGTATTGACTTGGCTTGGTCGATTTTTTTTAGGGTTCAAACATGGCCAAACAAATCTCAGCTCCTTACATAGAGTGTTCTGCACTCCAGTCAGAAAACAGTGTGAGGGACATTTTCCATGTGGCCACACTGGCCTGCGTCAACAAGAACAAGAACATCAAACGCCACAAGTCTTCCAGGGCTACCAAGAGAACCTCCCACATGCCCAGCAGACCTGAGCTGGACTCGATGTCGTGTTTGCATAAGACCAAGGCCAAAACCTGCTCTGTCATGTGATGTGAACATCCAACAAAAAGACTCAGAAGAGCTACTTTTACATGGATTAATTTCCCATCTGGACTTGTTGGGGAAATTTATCCTGAAAGTTATTGGAACGTGAACTGGGAGAGGTTTTTGCACTTTATAAGGATATTCATGAACCCATCTCCTGCTCTAAGATGGTCATACCATATATGGCTGCACTGCACTGAGGCTGGAACACGAAAGACGTGAATTAATGATGCTGATGCTTTCATTGATGTTCCCCAGCCTTATTTCATTTTTTTCTAATATATGTAGCCTGGGACTGATGGATTCAAACATTAGGCCTCTGTGGCCAGCAAGCACATTTCAAGGAATCTCCATAGTCTTACACTTTAGAATTCCAGCAGTAGGTCTCACAAAACTAGACACTAGTTTTATATTTCGAATCAGTGTCTTGGTGTCTAAAAAAGCCATCCAGTTAATGGTTGGAAATAAGACATGTTTAAAAGTGTGTCACTTACGTTTAAATAGTCACATTAACCTCAAATGTGGGATCCTTGACCAAAGCAAAGCTTATTGAACTGTGATTTTTCTTCAGACCTGTCATCCACCAAAAAATTTACTTGACCATAATTTGATGTGGGGATGTAAGTGAAACATGAAGCAATAAATAAAGTGCATCATTCCATATGTATTACATTTTACTGTGTAATGCTTAACTTTGCTTACAGTCCAAATGCTTAAAAAATCTAGCAACCAGTGGCTAAAAACAAAAACAGTTTTCCACCCAGAGCTGACAGATGACAGGATCAGCATATAGCTAAAAAGCTACAGTAAACTTGATGCTAAAAACACTGCAAATTTCAGTTCTATTGGTGCTAATGGAAGTTGCATTTGTTGTTAATAGGAATGCCACTGTTATGATAATGTACACAATGTATTGTAACCACTCATGACAGGATATGCCATGACACGGTTATGTCAGTGTTATGTAGCAGGGTTAAAATGAAGTGTTAATTCGTGTAAAAAATGCAGTCTAAAGCTAGATTGTTTTTCTGAAAGAAAATAAAATATTAACAGTGGTTTTATGACCAAAAAAAAGTTTGTGTTTAAAAAACATTCTGCTCAGAGTGGGGTACTAAACCACCAAGGCGTCCTCTTAACTCACTATCTAATACCAAGCCATTTATGATAAAAGATGACTGAAAATGGGTGTAGCAAATTTGTCTCGCCTGAAATGGGTGGGAAAAGCCTGAAGAGCTGCAATCATTGGCTAATTATTTTAATTCAAACCACAACAAACAATGACACAGGTATTTTTTTATCTGAGCTGATCTGTGCTTTAGTTTCTTAAAATCTGTTTTTGAGTCTCCTCTGTCTTTAGTTTTTCAATACTGATTTGTTTTTCCATGTTCCACGTAAAAGAGCAGCAAATGGAGCAGCAAAAAGCAAACCTCGGTTTTAGACTTGTTCAAACATGTTTATTTGTTAAATCAGATTTTGCCAAATCGGTCAAATGGTTAACAATGTCACATTTCCCTCTGCCTCCCGAATAATCGAGGCTTCTAATTGTTCAATTTTCAAAAATACCAAACAAAACAAAAGGTATGAGGGCCAGACTTTAAAACAAAAGGATATAGGAGAATGTACAACGTAGCACGCAGGATGACAGTGGACCCACATTGAGGTCCACCACTAACAAACTTATATACATATAACTGAAAACCCCAAACCACTACCAAAATAAATCTAATTTTCCCTGAGCACCCTGGCAGCTAAAATTAGGGTAAACACAAAACAATATCATAAGAATTAAGAAATGACGGCCTCTGGTGGCTGCTGACAGCCTCTTGCAGGGCTGTACTCAGCCTTGGTCCTGTATTTACACTGTTCTGCACATTTGAGTGTTTTCGATGCCCAACAACCTTAATTCAACTGAGACGATTGCGAAAATAGGATAAGCACTAAAATGTGCAGTGCAGGTTGCCTCCGGTGTGGGAAACACTGTCTAATACCCCCAAAATGTTTTTACACACTTTGATGATGGTTGAAATACTCACGATGCGACACACGATTAAGCTGATTGAGCTTCCATGAGTATCTGAATAAGGGTGGAATACATTTGACCTGCAATCAATCTCTGGAGAAGAATCAGCGAAACCTCACTAGCACTTGGGCATCAGGGCAGGCACTAATGTTGCCACACAAGATTTATAGAGCAAGATTTAAGTCAACATCCACCAATCGCCTAAAGGTTCTGTAGCTCAGTACACCTGATCAACACCGTCACTGATACCTAACTACACCTGATCAACACCGTCACTGATACCTAAC
>JBBMFX010000002.1:3531785-3544074 GCA_037832545.1 Rhabdalestes septentrionalis | reverse complement strand
GTTGCGAAGCAACAGAGTGACATGAACGAGCAGCAAAAACTTTCAATTATAGAGTAATTAAGAAAAAAAATGTAACTCGTAATATAACTCGTAATAAAACTAGTTACTTTCTCCAGGGAGTAATAAGGTAAAGTAAGGCATTACTATTTTTGAGAGTAATATGTAATATGCAATATATTACTTTTTTGAGTAACTAACCCCAACACTGGACCTCAGTAGGGGTTATTATTGCTACATGTATTTAAAATGACCTAGAACTTGTTCTATATTACATAGGAACAGCAAACAAAGCTCAGCATAACATCTGACACCTTGAGTATCAACACAACCTTGGAGAACTTCCAAGCAACCATTTTTTGCCATGTGATAAAAAATGTACCATTTGCTGCACTTGATGTTAAGACCTGTGCTGCTCACATTCTAAGGTGAAATAAAAACATGTTAGTTGCACGTTAGAGCTAAACATGGCAAGAATGTAGATCTCCAAGGGCAGAACTGGTGACCAATGCTCTAGGTCCATTCTCAGTCCGATATCACCAGACTCCAAAATATTTGACCTAGGTTCTCACCTGGTCCTGTGAGAATAAGCTCCAGGTTTCTGCACGAGAAGACCAGAATAACATGTGATTTGAACTGATGCAACACTCTGAACTGGCCATATTTGATGTGAAATGTGTATTAAAATTCCCTCTTTTAAGGTGTTTCAGGGGCCATATTGAGAGCAGCAGGGCCTTCTGTTGAGCAGGAATGTCAAAAACATGGTAAGCGTGTAGCTAGAATTTGAAGAGAATCATGAACAACATTTAAAAAAATGAAATATTTTTATAATGCTGCTGCATTATATGAGCTTATGCATCTTACTTTGTCTCTGCAGGTCCTCTTCAGGGTGACACAGCTGCCTTGACCAGTGCTGGCAATCTGCATTGTGATCACATCATTCATATGATGGGACCCCACAATGTTGCTGAGGCAAGATTACGGGTGAAAAAAGTCCTGGAACGATGTGAAGAGAAACAAATTAGCACCATTTCGTTCCCTGCTGTCGGCACTGGTATGACCAAAAATGTTTTGTTTTGATATGAACGTGAACGTTGTGCTATTATCACTGACCTCTAATTGATAATCTCGTTCCAGTTTAAAAGAAAATACTGTCATCTGTCTAAGATGCCTGACTTTCAAAATGCAAATTAAATAGTACACATTACCATGTATATAGACAAATTACAGGACAGTATAAAGCAGAAAAATAGAGTACAGTAGAGTAGAATGCAGTAGAGAAGGGCAGAGTACAGCACAGGAAATTAAAGTCCAGTAGAGTACAGAATAATCAAATAGAGTAAAATACAGTAGTGTACAGAACAGTGCAGTAGAGTAGTGCAAAGCAGAATACAGTAGAGTAGAATCCAATTCAGAAGACTGGAGAACTTGTATGGCATGTTATGTTCACTACAGCTGATAACAATAAAATAGAGTTCAGTATAGTATTGTAGACCAGAACTCAAAGTCTTTTTTGTGGATGAATAATTGATCTGCCACCCTTAAATACTACTCTTTCACTGCAGTCACACTGTTTTACTACTTTCCTTCTCTTAAAGGTGGAGGTGGCCTTAAGAGTGCAGAGTCCATTCTTGCTATGTTGCAAGGCTTTGACGATCATTTATCTCAACGCACTTCGACTTCTATCAAACTGGTGTACATTGTTATCGACAGAGATGAAGTTCTGAACGAGTCTCTGCAAGGACTCAAGCAGTGGACAAACAAAAACCAGGTAGAATGTTGTTTAAATATCTTATGCTACATCTAGTTCAAACGTCTAGTCACATCTAGTCCAAATTTTAGGCCACCATCAAAAAATGTTGTGGCTTGCAGATGCCACTGATGCCTTTTGCAGTAAAACTGTCACATTCAGGGGAAAGATGTGTCCACATTTGCAAAAGAAATTGGTTACTTACACATATGGAATCAAGGCAGGTAGAGATGGGAATGGAATTTGGTGTTAATACTTGTCATGTAAACATACATAAAAAATATTATAACATGCAAAAGTAAAAATGAATGCTAATTATATCTTAAAGTAAAAATAAAAAGACATCATGCTGAGATTTGAGCAAACACTGTGTTTTAGGCTGTCTTACATTGTTTTTATTTTGTTAAAATTCAATACAATTCAGTTTTATTTATATAGCACAAGTTTGACACAAAGCAGCTCTACAGAGTCCAGGTCCGAGTCTCTAGTGCGGAAGCCGACGGCGACAGAGGCGAGAAAAACTCCCTCAGATGGAGGAAGAAACCTCGGGAGGAACCAAGACTCTACAGGGGAACCCGTCCTCCTCACGTCGACCCAGAGAGGAAGAAAAGAGAGTCTTTATGGTCTTGAATAAAAAGAAAAGGCCATTATGAACAAGACTATTGACTGATTAGGCCATCTGTGGCTAACAGATGTTGAACCGCTAAATGTACATAGAGGTAAAATGGTTGGAAGAGAGACTGAGAGTCAGCAGGACCAGGAGCAACAATTCCACTGCAGCAGTTGCCTCTGATTGGGGTAGAGCACATGTGGAGTTATGAGTTGCTGAAACTGATGAGGGCCTTTTTGCACAGGGCCCCAGTGATTGTAGCTCTGGGGTTGTGGTGACCTGGGATCCCATTGTGATCAGTCGGCCTGGATAAGTGTGCAGAAGTTATTCTCACACAAAGAAAACAGAGTAGAGAGTTAGTTCTGTTTAAATGTTCAGAGAAATATTTAAATATGTGAGGAGTGCCTGGCTAGAAAGGGGAGAACCAAGAGGGATGAAGGGTATTAGAGGGCTCTGAGATGCAGGCGTACCTCCACTACACCTTCATAAACCTGTGTGAATGTGGGGAGAGGCATGGTGACAGCACCAGTGTCCCAGTTTACTTGAATTCTCTGTATCTACCGTCTCCTGATGAAGCTTAAAAATGAAACAAATACCTGATCTAACATTTATTAAAAAAATCAAATGCAGTCAGGGAAATGAGCAGCTTTTCTACTTTATTGAATAAAAGAAGAACAGTCCAAGAGAGCAGCAGGCCAGGCCACCATTAACCATCTGACATTCCAGATCTCTTTTATAACACTTTCAGAGTAACACCTCCTTACTCTTACACCACATCTTCCCACCATCCTCTGTTGCTAGAATGGCCCCTTTGTGTGCTTCTACAACTGCACACTTCTTTACTCACCACCTGCTTTCTGACCCTTTACATCTTCCCCTCCTGCCTGGTGATTTGGTCTGGAACCCTTTTAAGGTTCTTTTATTTTTTTTACTGCCTTAAGCCATGTCCTTTGACTTCCATAGCCCAGTTCAGTGGTCAGTGTCCCTTTGGCAAATCAGAAGAGACCGTCTGTATCAGACTTCTGTGCCGGAATTAATAGAAGATTACAAAGACTACGTTTAATCCTTAATACGTTCCCTTAAATTCTTCATCACTTCCAGCTCTGCACCCTCCATCTGGCAGGAAAATTATAAACAGAAAGCTTGGCTAAACAAGTGGGTTTTCTGCCTTGACTTAAATATCCGGAATGTGAATCAGATTAGCATAGAGCTTGCGTGCGCTATAGGAGAACACGCTTCCCTCTGCTTAAACTTTCATAACTCTGTGGACAAGTAAGTTGTCAGCACCTTGAGATCTAGAATCTCAGAAAGAAATGGAAGACTAGAGATGGGTCAATAATTTGAGAGCTTGCTGGCTTAAATGAATCTTTTTCACCGAGGTAGCCTTGTCTTATTGTCTTGTTTTGATGGTTTAAACGCTTCCGTTGACCCACAGCTGTCGATGTGGCAGCACTGGCTCAAGTGACTCACAGACCTGGATCAGTTTAGTGAGTGGCTCAGAGGGAGCTGAATCCTAAAAAAACTCTAAAACCTTCTGTGTCAGATACGTAACTAACGTACAGCTGACACACATAAACTCGCTAGTGCTAGTGATGGAGAGAGGGACTGAACTAAACATGCCACTCTCCGTGCACAGAAGGCGCATACCAAATTCCATACATAATCATCAAAAAACATCAAGTTAACTCACTGATGTTCTATAACTAGCGACTAAAGCAGAATGCAAACACACCAAAACAGCACTTAGACACCAAGTGGCACCTGCAGCAAAACAGGAAATCAGAGTTTATTCATTTTACTAATATTTTAAGGGTTAAAAATGTAAAGAAACTGAGTAGAAATGCTCAGCTGTTATAGCTTTTACTAAAGCAGCTAGACCAACTTTAAACATAATGATCTCTTCCTCAGCAGGACAGTGAAGAGTCATCTGAGGACTCAAATGGAGAGAGTTTGTCCTCAGAAGAAGAAGAAGAAGAAGAAGAAGGAGAAGAAGAAGACGAAGAAGAAGAAGAAGAAGAAGAAGACGAAGAAGAAGAAGAAGAAGAAGAAGAAGAAGAAGACAGAAGTGGTATTAATGTGGTATTAATGGTGTTACAGTAAACCTGACTAAAACTCTACAATTTTTGGGGTACTAAATCCATTTTTGATTGTGTGTATGTGCAGCTGCCACCACAGAAGCAATTATAGGCCACATCAAAGTTAAAGTGCTCTGCGGCGACATTACAAAAGAGACGACAGATTCTATCGTCAGCAGCACAAATACCACACTTAACCTAAACTCAGGTATGGTGTATGTTGTGTACATCCTTTTTTAAGTGTATGTCTTATATTTTCAACTATTTTAGTAATTATGTAAATGATTAATATTTCTTTGTGCAGGATTTAGAGAACCCATCCCAAGCAAATAATTGGCAGTTACAAAGTGGACAATATAGTGGAAAATCTAGTATTTTTTATTGTATTTAGTACATTAGAACAATATATGCCATCACTTTTGCACGGACCACATTCTAAACTTCTGTGTTTTCAGTATGCGTAATTCAGCAAAGTGACAGCAGAGGTGCATGTAGTGACCCAGAGTGTCTCAGTGAGAGTTACCGAAGATCATAAGCATCATAAGATCATAAGTTAAGAAGATCATAATCAAACCCTTTTCTTTTGCTTGAAGGTGTTTCTGGAGCTATTCTTAAAGCAGCCGGACGGACTGTTGTGGATGAGTGCAAGAAACTGGGTATTAATTCACCTCTTAGAAATATGTAGGATAAACCAACACTGCTGTGCCAACTGAAATATAATTGAGTGATGTTTTTGCATAAAGGCACCCAGCCTAGTGATGGTGTGGTCCTGACAAAAGCTGGTAACCTTCCAGTGAAGAACATTGTCCATATGGTCGGTCAGACTACTGAGAAAGAGATCACGCGTTGCATGTATAACGTTCTAAAGAAGTGTGAAGAAAACCAGATCCAGTCTGTTTCATTTCCTGCTCTTGGAACAGGTGAGCACATAATCCAATTATGATCCATTGCTGAGAAGAGGTCTTTCAATAAATGTGTAATAAAAATAATTTTAAAACTTGTATTATGTTATTTGTTTGTAATGTCCCATTGGAACTGCTAGTCCCTCCTTGTACCTGACAGTCTGAAATATTATTTTGAATACAAATGATTTTCATGTAAAGATTGCATGTCCTTTCTTATAGGAGCAGGAAACCTGGCTGCAGCTCAGGTGGCAAAGGCCATGATTGATGCTCTTGCCAATTTTTCTATTGACTCACCAGCATTTGTGAAAATTATCCATATTGTCATTTTCCAACCAAAAATGTTGTCTGACTTTGAGGACGCTCTCAAGAAATTCAAGAAGATCTCTCCAAAGCCATCCTCGGGTAAATTAACATTTTACGTCTTCAGTCCATGCATAAAATACAGAATTTTTAACCATTGCATGATGTTGAATTATTTCCTTTTAACATGTTCTTCACAGTATCCAAGCTCGTACAAGTAACGCAAGCACAAAGTGTATCAAAGCCAGCCAAACAAACACTGTGCCTCGCCACAGAGACTGATGCAGTGACCTTCCCTGTCATGAAAATAGAGCTATATGGGACCTCTTCTGCCAACCTTGCCAAAGTCAAGGCATTCCTTGACAATCTCATTTCAGAAGAATGTTTCAGTGAAGATATTCAATCAAGCCATCTACCCAGCCTTCCCGAGGCTGAAAAGAAGGCCATCGTAGCTCTTAGCCAGAGCAACCAGGTGCAAGTCCGTGTGGCTGCTGCAGACAAATTGACTGTGTCCGGGAAGAAAGACGATGTTTTAGATGCTGTGTTGAAGATCAGCAACTTCCTCCAAGCAGCCAAAGACAGGGAGCTCCAAGAAGAAGAAGAAAAGAGAATGGGAAAGACCTTGCGCTGGGAGGTGGCTAAAGGAGAGTTATGGGTGCCACTGGACTCCAGCTTTAGCTATAAAATGGAGTTAGCCTTTCACAGGAAAGAGCCGAAATTTACTTACCAGAAGAAAGGTGCCACTTATACTGTGGACTTCAAGGAAATGAAAAGGGTGGACAGCAAGGGGCAGTCGTATAGGGTCAAGAGAACGCTGCTAGGAGATTCAGAAACAGGTAATAATCATTACACATGTACAGAGGCAACATTGGCCCATTGATAACAGATAAATCTATGAATGGATCACCAACAAGACGTGTGGTTTCATAGAGTTCTTCAATACTCACAGACCTCCAAACGAATGACTGATGATTAAACTGTGATGGTCAATCTATTCTTCATTTTCAGCAATTGTTCAGCCTCCACCAACATGGACGAAAATGAATGGAAAGGATCTGGAAATGATTGCTCTGCTACCAGATTCAGCTGAGTACAACAAAATAAAGAATGCATTTTTATGCTCCAGTAAACACAAAGATGTGTCTCCTGTGCAGGTTGAGGAGGTATATAGTTCTGTCTGATTTCTCACTGAACTGTGACTCTCGGGTATTAATTAGTCTTTTGTGGGTTATAATTCAACTGATCTTTAGATCCACAGAATTCAGAGTCAGCCACAATGGCAGAGATACTCTGTGCTGAAGCAGGCAGTGGACAAGAAATACCCCAACCAGACAAACCAACATTTTCTGTATCATGGCACCACCAAAGAAATCTGTGATAAGATCAATAAGAATGGCTTCAACAGGAGCTTCTGTGGGAGAAATGGTAGGTTTTTTTAAGTCATAATTCATATTATCCTCATTTGTAAGTGGCCCTTTATAATCACGTGTGAACACACCACAGCAAGGCACACAGTGTGACCAATGTGAAATTCCATCTCTGCATTTAATCCATTCCCCAAGTGAGGCGGGGTGCTGCCACCGATAAGGGGTGTTTGAGGACGGTACCTTGCCGTGATTCCTCAGTGACGACACTAGCAGTGTTAGAATTTGAGTCCGCCATCTTCTTCCCCAACCACTAGGCCACCAGCTCCCCCAAAACCTTATTGAATACAAGTTACTGGTCTGGCTATTGGTATGGTATTGTTTTAAACCATGAATTACATTTTTGGTATGGCTTTAATCTTCATATACTTTTAATAGCCAATACCGAAGAGCTACATGCAATAAATGCATTTTTAAGAACCTGACAAAGCAGGAATTTAGAAAAAAAAAAGTTAAACAGGTTGGTTAAAACATCGTTTAGATTCATTATTAATGTCAATCTAAGATTTAACTAAATGACATGACTGAAGACCAATGTCTTGACCACACCTGTCTCGACTTGACATGCAGGAAGTTATTTGTGAGCATTTCTGTCCACTACTTATTCCAGTACACTTTTAAAAAAACGTTGACAGTTTAAAGTGCCGATCTTCATCCAGAGTTAAAATGTTCTACCAAATCTCATATTTAGTCTTTTGCTTTGAAATATAATGTACAGTTTTGGAAGCGAAAATATGTCTATGGTATCTAGTCAGAGGAGAGTAGAAGTATGACTCTAGAAGTATACTTTTTATATAATATTGATAATAAAATTTTATATCCACTTCAGAAAATAAAACCTGAACAATTCCTGAATCTTGTTATCCCCTCTTTTCAAGCTGTCTATCATGGGGATGGGACCTACTTTGCCAAAGAAGCCTGGTACTCCTGCCAAGACCAGTACTCAAACCCAGACGAGAATGGTCTGAAGTACATCTACAGAGCCAGGGTCGTGACTGGGAAACCTTGTAAGAGCCAAAAAGGAATGAAGGAGCCAGACCCTCTGAATCAAAGCGATCCTCAGGCTGGACTACATGATTGTGCTGTGGATAATTTGCAGAATCCGTTTATCTTTGTGGTGTTCTGTGATGCAGGAGCTTATCCAGACTA
Organism: Rhabdalestes septentrionalis; assembly: GCA_037832545.1. Lineage (NCBI taxonomy): Eukaryota > Metazoa > Chordata > Actinopteri > Characiformes > Alestidae > Rhabdalestes > Rhabdalestes septentrionalis. The sequence goes on along the minus strand of JBBMFX010000002.1, from coordinate 3,535,864 downwards.
TCTGATCACCTTCAAGAGCACCTGATTGTGGGTTATTTCTTTGGGCGGTATCCCATGATAAGTGGATATTGCCAATGTGATCAGTAACCCCAACACTGGAAATTATGAAATGCACTAATTTTAAAATCTCAAGCAAGAAACTTTTTTGGGTCAATATATTTACTACTTAAGCAATAATCAAGAAATTTATAATGATGGATGTGGGTTTTTTTTAGTACAGCCTGAGTGTCCCATAACAAGTGCTGCCTTAATTACGCTACCATTTCTGATACTCCTTTTCATGGTCTTTGTATTACTTATACCAAAGTGCTACTTTTTAATGAGAACAAAGCAATAAAACCTTTTAATACTGAAAAAACAGAGCATTCATCCATCATTACATAAAATTAAATGTGCATCCTTAAAAAGTTACGTTTCCTAAATAGTTCTTGGCTAGAATAGATGGTTTTAAGGTAATGTCATTTTTCTTTGGCCCATATGTTCTGAGATAGCCAAAACTGAGAAAAATGTGACTTTTTATGTATAAAATTTTCAATGTAAAAAAATCCAAATGAATAAAAATGACTGTATTTTAATTTAAAGTAATAAAAAATAAAATCTAAAGGATATTATTAGTCATCTAATTTTCAATTATATATCCTGCATAATTAAATTATTATAGTTCATAGTGATGGTGAATGGAACCGGGTGTCTAAATAGTTGAATGCCTCTAAAATTATGACATGTAATGATTACAAATAATAATCAATAAAAACAAACAGAAACTACTGATAATAAATCAAAATAAACGGATGCCGGAGAAATTGGTTTCCCAAAGTTTGAGACTGTTTTTTCCTAAAAATATCATTTGATGAAGGAGTGGTACATGCAGGGTGTTGTGAGGCAAAATAGAGAATCTGGTTTCCAACAAAGAGCTTAAAATCTAAGATTTAATTTGTTTAATTTTAACTCTTTTTCTGATTTTTTATTAATTTGTAATATTCATGTGTAGGTACTTCTGCTTTTCTGTGAGTACAGTGACTAAAAAACCTAAATTTCCGTGCCTAGCCAGTCACAATGAAGTTAAGGGCTACACGTGCACGTAACTATTTACAGTTTAAAAAAAACAAACAACCAAAAAAACAAAAACAAGCCAGTAACAGCCCAAAGCGACTGCCAGCCAATCCCAGCAGAGGAGACAAGTTTACTGCAATTCGGGGGTGGGGGGAAGAAAAACCTCAGCAGATTTATCAAAGTCTTGTCTATTTATCTTTAAGATAAGATGAATTGGTCTTTCAGGTGTTAGAGTCTCTATGTTCAGAGAAAAGTGTGTGTTATGTGTAAATATTAGAACTGAACAGGTGTGGACTATGAGGTCTGGAAGTTTCTACCTGGTCCTCTCACCTGTCCCATGTCAGCTGAAGCCAGGTTTCACTTTTGTTTTTCCTGGATTGAAAAACGTCCGTCATGGCTGAGAAAACTCTGGTCCTAGAGGGTCTACCAGATGATTTAGAGTCCTTGAGGCCAAAGTTGGAGTTATATTTCAAAAATAAGAAGCGATCCGGAGGAGAGGCACTACGAATACTGGAGCATCCAGCGGACACAAGGAAAGCTTTGCTCATGTACCTGGAGGAAGGAGGTAAACAAGTCAAACCGAAATTCAATACGCAGTCCTCTGCAAAAGCTGAAACTAGTTTTTGTTGATTTTTTAAATAAAAATAAGGACAATAAGAATACACGTCTTTGCATTTAAAATAAATACACTATATAAAAAATGTATATATTGTGCGCTACCACGTTTTCTATAGAAAGTGCAGCTTGAATGCAAAATGTATATACTTTATAACATCACATTTTCCACGCAAATAATTTTTTTAAACATTATATAAAGTCAAATATTTGGGTGTATGTGCGTGTGTGAGTTTGCTCTTTTCTTGCATGAGAGGGTGTGTAGTGTTTAGATTAGTGCTGGGCACGTTAAAGCAGTATTTACTTAACGCCGACAATTAATTTATCGTGCCTTAACGCAGTTTGTTTTATTCTTTTGTTTCGAAACTTCGTTGCTTATTTGGACTCGCGATATTTCGGAGCATGCAGCTCTAGGTCTTCGCTGGTTTTCGAGTGGGTCAGGCGTCCTATTAATTTTGTCCATTTAATATGTGTGGTTAAAGTCCCTATTGGTGTAATACTCACGGGTTCCAATACTTTTGTCCATTTAATAAGTATTGGGACGCGTGACTATTACACCAACAGGGACTTTAACGACACATATTAAATGGACAAAATTAATAGGACGCCTGACCCACTCGAAAACCAGCGAAGACCTAGAGCTGCATGCTCCGCAATATCGCGAGTCCAAATAAACAACGAAGTTTCGAAATAAAAGGATAAACACTGCATTCAGAAACATAGACTTTCACATGGAGTTAGTCCCCCTTTGCAGCAGCTTTAATGCTCTACACTCTGAGCGGAACATGTTTTTCAGTATCAAACTAGATAAAACGTGAGTGCCCTGTAGTGGCAAGTAGTTTTGTTTTCATATTTTGATTCGATTACTTTAATGTTTAAGTTGAGGTTTAGAAATTATTGAACTGCAGCTGTGTGACAGTGCTAAAAGGAACACTACTGTTAAAAACTCCTTATTGAAAACATTTGTTAACCAAATGTTCTTGCTTTTGTTCTCATAGCAGTTGTCAGGGACTCATTTAGATAAATTCAGTTGGTCATAATAAACTCTTTAATGGCATTAAAATTAAAAATAAAATAATAATAATCATTGCCCAGCAATAGTCTAGATATATCACATCATGTATAATATGGTCAAATATGTGAATGTCTGTTTGTGACCTAACATAGTAACATTTAATATATATATATTTTTTTAAAATTACAAACAAGTCTCTGATTCTGTCTATATATTCACACTCCTGAAAATAACTTCTGATGTATATCCAACGTAACCTCTGCAGAATTCTCTGTTTATCATTCATTTCTTCTGCCAGTTTTCATTGACTGAACAGACTTGTCACTGTCCATTTGGTGTGCAGATGTGCAGAATGTCCTGGCAAGAAGAGTCCACAGCCTTGATTTCAGGAATCTGGGCATAGTCGAGCTAACAGTAAGAATGCTGAAGGATGAAAAAGTTCAGACTAAGAAGGTGAAACCTCCTGTACGGCCTAAACCCAAAGTAGAACCCATGCCACCTACTGTGGAACCAGTTTCACCTACTGCCTTTCAGGTGAATTACACTTTTATTTTGACAGCTTTCCAGCATTTTATTGGCACAGGTTGGGTTCCATTCAAGTCAATATTTGCTGTGCTAGTCGTGTTTCCTGAACACTTCCTTCATGAGAAACGGCAGGCGCTTTATAACACATTGATAACCTGCACTGAAATTTATGGTTTGCATGCTAGAAAACTTGCCCAGCCAGGAAACATTCCTGAAAATGTACATCACACAGAAACAGCAAGCATGATTCAAGGGTTGCATGACTAAAGACTAATAAACAAATGCAGAATTGCAGTCGTACCAATAATCTGCATGAAAAAAGGTGACATTATAGCATCATAACATCATTACAATGTCTATGATAATAAAAATACATTTGGTTAAAAATAGGACACTATGAAAAATGGAAATGTGACTAAATCTCCTAAAGTCTACTTGAATGAACCATACTAGAGTGGTTTGAAAATGACAAAATGCATGAAGAAGACCAGAAAAATTCAAACTTTTGTCATGCTCACAATCAGGCCTAGTACAAACAAGCATTGATGGAAAGTCTATAACTGTCTTTTTGGCTCTCAATTGATTTAATCTGTAATGGAAGTCACTTTTACAATAATACATCCAAAAATTGTTGTAGCCCAAGTTTCTAGTGATGAGAACTGGCTCTTTCGGCTCTGCTCACTAAAATGAGCCGGCTCTTTCGGCCCCTAAGCGGCTCTTTAGGTTGTTTTGTTGCTTTAATTAATTTATTATCATCAACAATATACAATTTAGCTGACGCCCTCATCCAGAGTGATGTACAACAGTGCTCAAGTAATCCACAACAGTATCAAGGACCTGTAGAGCAAGATTTAAGTCAACATCCACCAAT
>JBBMFX010000002.1:3486668-3497499 GCA_037832545.1 Rhabdalestes septentrionalis | reverse complement strand
GTGTGTGTGTGTGTGTGTGTGTGTGTGTGTGTGTGTGTGTGTGTGTGTGTGTGTGTGTGTGTGTGTTTGTGTGTGTGCATGCATCTGCTCTGTGTATGCAGCAATCCGATGCAACACCTGCAAGGCTTACTTTAGCTGCCAGCGCGTCCTGAGATGTGCTTTAGCTGTGGTGTGGAGGCTGGTAACGAACACAGCATGATGTGTGAGGAAGAATGAATAATAAACGGATACAAAAAAGGACGAACAGTCATTCTGATGATTACCTACAAGTTGTATGCAGCTTTGCACTCTTTAAAACATTCTTATGTTGCCAGATATTTCAGAGTTGCATGTGTTTTCCCAATCAAAAGTTTGAGAGAACATCAGATTAAAGGAGGTTTTGGGCCAGATTTCTAACATGCGATTTTTAGTTTAAAACTGTTTCATGCCTTTTTTTGAATGAGCTGCAATAGAGGGCAACCAATTGGAAAGATTTTTTTATTCAGTATTTGGAAAGTGGTCATGTAAGAATGAATGAATGAACGAAACCTTTTTATACCCATCAACTCCTGGAGATTTGATTTGTCACCCTGTGAGAAACACCATCATTGGTTAGAAGCTCATTTGAATATTGTAGTCTTTAGAAATCAGTATAAGAAAATCTGATAAGAAAAATCTATAAGAAAAACAGTTCAGCCTTAATGAGGACCAAAAAAACACTGAAAAGACTCAAAGTGTTTATCCAGCAGTTATAAAGACTGGCGTCATCACGTGCCATATTTACATCTGGAAACGTGTCGAGCAGTGGTCTTTATTTTTTTCTCTCGGTCTTCCACAGATATTAAAATCAATACAATTTATTTTGGGGGTTTTTCTTGCAATTCTTTTACTCTGTAAACATCTGTTTATTCTCTTCATGTTTCCTAGGAGTCATAGCATCATATTAGAATTGTTCTGTATGTGTATTTTTCCTTAAAAATGACCAAAATTGACCAAACGCTTCCACCCAAAACCTCCACCCGAAACCCAATCCTAATCCTAAAACCTTTGACAGTCCATCAAGTTTCACTGTGTGGTTTAACAGGAGAAGAGAACTAACAAAATAAAAGTTAAATAAAATTTTATTCATATAAGGAGCCCATAATCATGGAAAATGAACTGTTGTCTGTGGTCCGTACATTCTCAGCCTTTATGGCCCATTTACGAAACCCCGGCTGACAAAACTGCCTGATTTTTGTGATGTTACACAAACGTGTATTTACACAAAACTATAGTTAGCCAACTTGGACCCACTTTTGAAGATTGTTCCCATCTATTTTTTTAAACAAGGGTAACTACATGGCAGCAACAAAAACAGCCCGTTTAATCCTACGGGATAATGAATAAAAGGAATTATGACTTTTTGCTACATGAACCTTTGTAAATATCACAAAAAGAAATGAAGAAAGTCGTATATGGGCCCTTTAATGGAGTGTGATGCATGAATATTAATTATGAATTGTTTTACTTTTATGCACATTGCGGGACTTGCAGTATCAAGCATTTTAACTTTGTACATTCTTCGTCTGTGTATGTGTGTGTTCTTTTAAATAATTTAATTTATTCATTGTGTTTCATTTATTGGCTTATTTGTGTCTATTTTTGTTGTTGTTTTGTTTTTGTCTTCTAATGCCGCTTGCCTCTCACCCTTACCAAGCTGGCTGATCCCAGTGATGAGGTAAACCACCGGCAACATCATCTTTTACTTCCCTCCACACTTCCCTCCGCCCCCCCCCCATTCCCGAACCAAGAAAGGAACAGTCTGTTTGCTGAAGGTTTATAAATAATAATAAAATTGGACTGGTATTAGCTCGACCATTGTCCAGCAATGAGTTTGTGCACATCAATGACGTGTGGACAGTTTAACACATTCCCATTTTTTCCCCAGGCTTTTTAATCCCTAAACATGCCTCTAATAAGTCGTACTTGTTTCCTCCTGTAATGACAACAAGGGTTTTCTGATGGATGTGGAGGTCAGTATCGTCTGAGGGCTAGTTTCACCTCCCCCTTCTCGTAGAACCAGCCCATTAGGACAAAATAGCTGATTCTCATTGGTTTCCGGTCTTTTTGTTGTAGGATCTGAAACTGTAGCAGCCTCATGTGGTGTAGTGTGTGTGCTCTTAAGCAAGCCTTTCAAATGTGTTTGTGTGTGCTTCCTTAACCGCCTGCCCCCAACTAAGTCTCATTGATGTAATAAAGCCATTTGTCAATTAGCGAGATTTTTCCTACATTGGTAAAAAATAGGTTCTAGCAGTCTGCTCAGTGTGCTACAGAGACCCAGTGCCTTCAGGCTTTGTGTCCAGGCGCGTAAAGTGGGATTTTGGGAAGAGTTTGGCGAGGATTAATCTTTCCCTCTCATGATAGAAGACAATTTGGCCATTGCTGGTCACCGGCGCTCCTCCTGGAGATGTACTTTAACTTTGCTCCTATCCTCATTTAATCCCATCTACACCTCGGAAGCTCCATGTATGCTGAAGTGGACTCCAATGGAAGGGTGATCTCCAGAATGAGAGTTGGGGATGACAGGCTTTAACCCTTAAAATGCGAGAGACGCCTATCTGCGCTAAAAGCACAACAAATTGTAAATTGTCATCATTTAGCTAAAGATTTCATTATATGGAAGTCGGATGTCATCCTGAGCTTTTATTTTCCTATGTCATGTAGAACCAAAGTTACTGTAGTTTTAAAAACGTGTTATAATAAACACTGCTATGGTTTTAAAAATGACATGTTAATGAACATAAAGAACAAAAATGCCAAATTGTCTTTTCAATATAGAAAAATATGTAGGGGACTTCGGATAGTGGCTCTGCATTTTTCTTGTTTTTGTTTGTTTTGTTTTCTTGTTTTTATTCATATTCTCTATGATCTCAGGGTTAAGGAGGAGTATATCTGTGTGGGGGTTTTTAGGAATGTTGTCCAGAAGCTCTAAACCATGGATCCACTGTTGTCCATTACTTGTGGTCACCAGCACACTCCCATCTGCATCTAACATGCTGCCCCCTAATGTACCTCATGTGGCCATGTAGTGCATTTGATCAGGCTAGTCTGAAGACATTCTAGGTGTGTAGACACCTTTGAAGGTGGTGTGTTAAAACAGTGTCTCCCATGTCCAGTTCTGAACCCAAACATTGCCCAATACTTATGGACACAAGGACACTTCCTGGAGATTATTTTCAGAATTTAGATCCCAGTTGCATCCAACATGCAGCCCATCTGGCTGATCAAGATCTCCTGAAGACATGGGTGTGGGATTTATTTTTAAATGGACTCTAAACTAAACACTGATATCCAGGACAAGAGTTGATAACGGCTGTAAAGAGGTCAACCTGTGTGTTTATTTGAAACATAACCTTGGAAAACAATGTGTTAAAGCCCAACTCCAGCACTGAAATTTCCACCATTATAGCCCAATTCAATATATATATATATATAGATTCATCCATCAATGCAGAGGGTTTGATCTTCGGGAGATGCTTGGCTTAGTAAATAAGATTGTTTAATAGTACAAGGTGGTCCTTAAGTTAATATCAACCATTTTATATTGATTCTTGTATTAATGAACGTTTTAAAATCTGTGGAAAGAAACATGCTCGTCTCTTGGTGTGCGTAGGCCGCCCTGTTGGCTCCACTGGAGGATGAAAGATCTGAAGATCGGAAGCTGATGGGAGGAGGAGGAGCAGCACTTGATTTCCCATCTGCGGCTGGACGGGAGATTCTCCTGCGCACCTGTGTGCCCCGTCCCGCGCCGTACTCCAAAGCATTGCCCCAGCGACTTTTCTGCGTCCTCATGAGGGAAGAATTCCGTCTGGCTGGAGCTTTTTCATCTGATACATCTTTCTTCTGAGGAGAAGAACTGAAGCAAGACAGCTGAGGATTCTGGGGGCTTGTTGGGGTAACACAGTACGTTTAGGGATACTAACAGACACCCTCTCGAGAGCGCCATCCCAGGTGATAGTGGCAGGGGCCACGGGTTTGGTGCCTTGAGGAACTGATGAAGAAACAGGATTGTTATCGAGTTACAGCCATAACTGTCAGAGCTGCCTGTTTCTGTATCAGTGACTTGGGGCATCTTTACCTCCATCACTATTATCCACTATTATCCTCCATCACCATTATCCTCGCCGCTACCATGTTAAAATCCTACTAATGTTGTTGGTTATTACATTCAGTCTCCCAATGTGAACTTGATATATATGTATATGAAACTGTATTGGTTTAATGAAATCATTATTTAGGAAATATACCTTTAGTATCTAGTCAGTTATATGTTTAAGAACATATATATTTTGCTTTCAGAAGAGACATAAGAAATTAAAGTGAAAGGGGAATTCCACAGATTTTTCAAACATTTCTGCACAATTTTATGGTCGAAACAAAGTCATTGTTCGGGACGATGCATTCTAACAGTGTCAGAAGTATTTAATAAAAGTTTTTCAAAAAAGATATTACACAAAATCATTATGAGTATTTAGCCCATATCGCTTTACATTCTGGCAATATTTTTTTTTTTTTACATAATTTGGTGGCAGTGAGGTACATTTGAAGTCCTTTTTAATATGTTGTATGATAAATAAAAAAGCTGCAGTTGTCTTGTAGACATTATGACCCCTGGTTCCATGCAACATCATCCAGACTTCTCAACACACGTTGCATATCAGACTATTCTGAAAGATTTTGTTCCACAGTTAATGAATGAAAAATCTTTGGACGACCTCTTTGAAGTTCAGAACTATTCTTTAGTATCGTTGTTCACTCTGATGTTGCTTCAGATCCAGCTTTATGTCTAGATGAAATCATTTTTCCTCTTTAGCTTAAGCTATGTAAACTTCGTAAGTAGTTGTCACCTCAAGCATCGTGCTTGTCACAAAGCTCAGTAATGCGTATTAGACTCTGAACCAGTCATGAATTTAAAGTTTTCCGTTACTTTGCCCATGTTGCTCTGAGATGCTCTTCTAGGTGGTCATATGTGTCTACAGTGTACCAGGTACTTCCCTACCACCCACCCTGCAAGTGTTCAGACATCTATTATTCACGAGGAAAGATCTAGATGGAAAGACACAGTTTTAAAGTGCAATTACAGATGATTATATATTGTAGCCTTATACATTTCAGACCTAGTTCGTTTTGGTACTGGGTTCTATTTGGAGTCGTAGTGAATGCCATTAATTGTATTTCCCCACAGGATTTGACCACAAATGGATTCAGTGGAACTAGCCAAAGCCTGTAAAAGTCAAATGGACATGGTGTGCATTGTCCCTAGTTTAGTACAGTTCTTTAAGGTTTAATAAAGAATTTTAATGTCACAAAACCAGGTTCCCATGGTATGTAGTAGTTTAAAACCATCTCCATACTTTTTTGTCCAAACATGTCTTCTTGTGATGGAATGCAGTTAATGTTGACGGTTGTTATACTTTGTCTCATTCACATCCATGTTGGTAAAGGCACAGAAATGAGGCTTTTAACATGTGGAACATGTGATTTAAATAGTTATTTTAATTAAAGCGGTGGAAGTTTGGCTTATCAGTGATCTGCTCTGCTCCCATGTAATAAATAATTCTCCGAATGCCGAGGGTAAAGACGTCTTTTGATTCCTCTCACCTGCTTAGCTCATCTCCTGCGACAAAAGCAGCCCTGCCCAGATCGGAGAGCCCTAAAACTTTCTCTTTCAGCGTTTTTGTCCTCTTCCATAACTGATCCGTACTTTTATTTAATTTTTGCTCCATCTTACAATTGCAAAAAACAGCTTGAGATATCATTCGCTTGGCACAATGAGATGGGTGCTGTGGGAGAGCGGTTCACAGCTTGATGGGTGTCTGCTGGCTGGTCCCGTAGCGTTTCCATAAACAGAGATATGGCTGCGAAACGCTTTAACACTCCCTGCTCCGCTTATCACTCACCCCCTCCTGTTGCCATGGTGACGCTCAGCACTCCATCCCCAACCTCTCTCGACTTTCCTTTACATCCTTTCTCTCTCACTTCTCTTTTCTTTCTTTCTTTCTTTCTTTCTACTATCGTAAACCCTCCCTGTTTTTCACTGGCACATGCACACAAGAAGAGCCTGACTGCGTGGGTGGCATTGCACACACACACGCACACACACACGCACACACACACACACACGCACACACACAGGCATACACAGGTCTCTCCGGGACGATGGACAGATTTTTCACACGCATGTCTGCGGAGGATAGAGGCCTTGTTATTTTGAATTCCCTTTTCGTGGGCCAAACGGCATCCAAATTCAAACACTGGAGCGGCGTGGTGTTGATACAGCGTGCAAAAACGGAGGCATGGAGAACAAAAGCCAAAGATGGAGTAACAAAAAAAATAGCGTGGAAGATTCAGAACTTCTCACTTTGTTCTAGTTTGAAAGCATTCCTCCCCTTTCTAGTGCTGCATCCAAGCCAAACAAGGCTAAGATGCTACAATAACTGGTGGTGGGGGGTATTTGCAAACCCATATTTCACAAAAAGTTTTGCTCCACTTTCAGAAGCGATGGCACTTCAAACTGTATTCCCTCCTTCCTGTTCTCTCACCACCACACTTCTCTAGCAGCCCCCCCACCCCCACCTCAAAGCCAGATAGGCTCGTCATAAATCAAACCTGACTCAGTTCCGCTGGAAAAAAGTTCAGGGAGGAAGACAGATGCGGGTCGGATAACGGCGGATTACACCCTGGATGCTAGCACTTGCCTTGCCGCTGTGATTGAGCACCATGCTAACTGTCAGGCTGGAGGCTTTTTACTAGGACAAATCTTCCTTGCTCTTGGCTCAGTGGTCAGAGTTACAGGTGGATTTGTGGCCGGCTGGCGAAGGCTGCGCATTGAGCCATGAGCCCCCCAGCACTGGGTTTGGGTCTGGTCATTGAGGACTGGAGGAAAAGCCACTCAGTTTGACCCACACTGGTTTTTGACAGTGGTTGAAAGATTGAATGGAACATATTGCTGACTACACTTAACATCTGTTAGCCCATAGAAGCAGTGATGCATCTCACGTGGGATGCAAATATGAACTATGTAAACCTTGTTTCGCACTAATCCTTTTACAGAAAAGCACAATTAGAAATCATGAACCCCTGCTGTCCCTACATCTTCGTTTGTGTAACACAGGCTGCACTCGGCCGTTACGTCAGTTAGTAATTCCGAGTCTATTTTTGCACCCTCTCCAACCAATTCGGACCTTCTCCTGACAATGTAGGCGTGCAGATCCACCCGCACTTCTCTCGCTAAAGTGACATGTTGGCTCATCATGAAGAAATATGATATTTTTTTCTTCCACACATAGAACTCGGATGAGGCAAATAAGGGGTCAGCACTGACCTCAGCTATCAATTTCACTATAACAGGTCCTTCAGAGAAGGAAGCATTGTATAGGATTAGCTAAATGTGGATCTGTGCCTCAAAAGCGTGACTCCCACATGGAAATGATTGCATAACATCCCGCTAAAATGCAAACTTTTGTGAAGTGCCCACTTTTCAGTGGAGTTGTGGTCATCTAAACTTGGAAGAACACAATAGACAGTAAAACCTGTGAAGCCTACTCGCAAAATAAATTGAAATATTAGGATTTTTTGGTGTTTGCATGGGATAACTTTCTTCTCCGAGGCAACAGTCAAAATTTTGGGACAAATTTTGCAATGGCAGATCAACATTGGGGCCCTTGCAGGTTGCTTTGACTCCTAAATGGCTTGGCTCTTGCCTAACGCTCTCTGTGAAAGGCAGACGCACAGATTAGTGTCAGGATTAAACGATTCCTGAATGGAGCCAGATAGGGCCGCGTGGGTGGCACATGCTCCCCCTGGTTAGTGACACTATGGATTCTGCTGTGCTGCACCTCCAGCGAATTAGACACCTTGTGCGGAGTTGACATCAACCATTATACAAGCAATGAGAGGTGTGTGTGTGGGGGGGGGGGGCAGGATTACGCATCTAGGAGATGTCGACAAAGGGGCCTTGCTGGCTAGATGCGTTGTTCCATGTGATTTGAAAGTTTGCCGATATTCCACTGCCAGTCTGTTGAGATGCTGAAAATTGATTCTCCTCGGCCGTTGGATGTACAGAGAGAAAAGCTGTTAGAGCCGAATTAAGAGCGAGTGTGGGCATGCTGATTAATTGATGGCTGAGAGGTAAAGCGCCCTTGCATGTGCTCTCGGAACAAGCAGACAGATCACGCAAACCGGCGCTTGCTCTTTGGCATGCTAGTTCGGCAGTGCTCTGGAAACAAAGCTAGATCTGATGTAACGTTTCTTGGACAAATCAAACCATCATTTGTGAGCGGTCACAGTTCTGCAGATCATTCTTGGGAACCATCGTGGACTTTTTCAGACTGTACTGGAATTCTTATGGTGCGGAATGTATATTCGGCACGTTGTCACTTATTAGATTAAGTCGCTTGTCCTGAAACCTCAAGATTTAAAAAATAACATTCTCTCACTTGATTTGGAACAGGGCCCATTTATATGCCAAGTAAATGTGAATATCACTGCTGTTTCAGTGCGAAGTGCCGCCTTATCCAGAAGAGACAGGCAGCTGTGGGGCTGGTGCTCAAAAGAAACCCCCGGGTGGCTCACACAAGCGGAAATGTTGACATTTGTAATCGTGAGGCCGACCCAATGGGCCATTTCACCTCTTTAGACGCAGACGCCCCTATGAGGGATTCAGCAGCAAAAAATCGATCCTCATTCCAGAGCACAGAGCTAGTAATTAGTTGGGACTCTGTCAGAGAACAGAGGGGGGGGGGACACAGCAGACCGTAAAGTGGCTGTGAGTGGGAGTGACAATCTCTCAAACGCCCAGAGTCACACACACATGCTTAGAACCCCACTTCCCCAAATGCCTTTCAATAGGACTTGTCCACAGAGACAACACTGAACCTGGGCTGTACTGTCCTCATCTTGGTACCTAATGATGGTTTTTATTGGCCTGGTTGTTCCCCTGGAGATAGGAGGATTTGCCAGCCATTGATTTCTAGGAGACTTGTCTCTTGGTATAGAAGAAATCATGAGCACTGGAAGGAGAGAAGTTGGAGGGGTCTCCTGGACCCTTGGATCCCAGTTGCCTCCACACAGATTTCTCCCCTAGTGGTTCAATCCATTAAATCTGTTTTTCTTTTGTGAGCAACTTCCAAGATGCTCCAACCTGCACACCCCAATCCTGACACTATCCTCCTCTCTCACACCCTTCTCCACGCTTCTCCGTCGGCATCTTTCATCGGCGTCTTGGCATTGTTGCCAGTTTCCTGAGGGAATGCGTCCCACACAGTTCCAAATCGTTTATCTTCTCCTAACACAAAGCGCCACATCGCTGGAGATGAGAGAGGCTGTGGTGGTGTTTCTTCACCCCCCCCATCTTTGTTTGTCAGCTTTCCAAGCACCATTCTCTTTCTATATGCACCATATTAAACAGCTGTGGATGGTGAGAACTGGCAGGTTCAAACATGTGCTTTCTTACCCTCATACTTATGGGATGTTGTAAATATTTTGAAAGCCAGGCGCTCTGTATCTGTTGTAGAATGTCGGATGTTGCCAGTCTCGCATTTATCAGCTCTGTGATGCATGTTCACTTCATCTGTAACTTATTTGCAGCAGTCAGACACCAAGACAAACAGGATACCAGATTATTCTCCCTAATAACTATCTTCTCTGGTGTATCTGACAGATTGTTGTCAGATTTTCATGCAGTTCTGCAGAGCTGCTGTCCCCCTTCTTGGTGTCAGAGAACAGCACTGAAGTTCTGAGTGTAATTAGGCAGATACAGAGCTTGAGATCAGGACAGTTTTCCCTTTTTTCCACATGCCTTAAGAGCAGTGCAGTTTCTGATGGATGGAAGCAAGAAAGAAGGAAGGGAACATCTAAGAAAATAACCGAAAGAAAGAACAATATAAAAGAAAAGGTAGAAAAAAAGAAAGATAAAAACACAGAAAGGAAAGAAAGAAAATTCAAAGGAAAGGACTGAAAAAAAAGGAATATAAGTAGAAGGACTCCTGCCTCCCTCATTCCACTCTGCTGGTGCATCTTCTCCTGCCACAACTTGCTCTTCCACTAGACTCTCCATTGATATCCCAAAATTTGGGCTTGTGTTTTCACAGTACTCTACATTTTTGCGTTCCTGTTTTTGTGTTTTTTATGAGCTGGGAGCCCAAAGTATGTACAAATAAACTAATAAACTAATAAAAATAATTTAAGTTGTGGGCCCTGAATCTATAATCTATGAAAGTTTAACATTTTTAATTGGAATTATGTAAATAAACCAGTGTTTAAACTATATTCTAATTCATTGGAAAGGGTCTGTATGTGCTGAAATGTTAATGCCAATATACTGATGTCATGCTAAAACATTTGGCTTGTGATGACAAAGTATGTTTTCAGGTTTGAGAATTTCGGTCCTAAAGTGTCTTACATTCTTTTGGCAATTGAATTTATAGATATTTGGGCTTGGAAGTATCCATGGCATAAGTCCCACCCCTTTTCTCTCAACTTTACAACTTCTTTCCACCACTTGATTCTGTATTGCGCCCAAATGAGTAGTTTGGAAAAGAGTGAAGGACATACCATGGGCACAGTTCCATAAAGTTTCAGACCATCAACCTCCTTGCTGTTTCTACTCCTGGTTGATGTTTAACTTTATTTTAGGCAGCACTTGCCCTGCTGACCTGCAGCAGCTCGGAGCTGCCGGCCTCTGCAAGCAGGTTCTGTCACAGATTAAGTGATAAATGTCAACAAAAGGACAGTCTGGATTTTGATGCCGGATGTCAGACGAACCCAATTACTTATTCTTTCCAGTGTTTGACAAAAGCAAAAATCTGCAGTT
>JBBMFX010000002.1:3462337-3473948 GCA_037832545.1 Rhabdalestes septentrionalis | reverse complement strand
CTCCTACTCCTACTCCTACTACTGCTCCTACTCCTACTGCTGCTCCTACTGCTGCTCCTACTCCTACTCCTACTCCTACTGCTGCTCCTACTCCTACTCCTACTCCTACTCCTGCTCCTACTGCTGCTCCTACTCCTACTGCTGCTCCTACTGCTGCACCTACTCCTACTGCTGCTCCTACTGCTGCACCTACTCCTACTGCTGCTCCTACTCCTACTGCTGCTCCTACTCCTACTACTGCTCCTAGATGCTCCCATTTCACAATAATTGTAGCCCCTATGTTAGTACAAATTTGATTTCACAGCACTACTCATCACATTCTAGTCACTCAGTGGTTTGAGCTCTAAATAAATCTCTGATGTTTGATGTAATTCCAGATTTGTCTCTTAGATCTGCAGGAGCCGCTCAGGTAGTGGTGAAAAGAGCCAAAACTAAACATGATGAAATTGTGTTAATCCATAATACTATCAACTGTAGCTGTAAAAAGCGGCTAAAACCACACTGTTCCTTATTAATTTTGGTGTCGTCTTTTATTTTTTAATTTTCCTATTATTTTTATTTTTATTCTTGATTTTTTTTTTGTTTTTTTTTTCCATTAAAGCAAATTTTGTTTACTTACAGTTGGCTGGCTAGATCTAGCAAAGTAGAAGTTTTGCAAACTGAAATCTGGCAAAGATGGCAACCTTCATCAGTTTCTGTTCACAGGTTGGCTGCATATTTTTGTTTGGTAGATGACTCAGTCCAGCAGTGACACTGGGATATTTAAAAGCTTCAGCACAACTGTGTGTTCCCCACTCTGTACAGAGCACACGTGCACATTAACATTCCACTGCTTTGCCAGTGCCCCTCATGGTCCTGGGGGTCCTGACCATGGATTAAATTAAATTTGATGAAGAGACATATGGACCACACTTTGTGATTGTAAACTACAGTGGTGAAAGGAGCTGATCAAATGGACAGTGTGTAGATATGCTAGGTGAGCCTGAAGACATTAATCTTTTATCTGCCAGTGCACTGTCATCATTCTGTTCTCTCACTATTTGAAGCTTCTAAGTACAACTTTGACTCCTTGTTCCCAAAGATCAGATGAGGACACCTGGAGTGCTGTGCTCCCTGCTTCTTCACTTGTGTTCTGTGAATTGGGCTCATTGTAATGGAAATAATCAGCCGTCTATGAACAGCATTTAGTGGAACAGTAGCCAGCCTGAAAAGCCACAGCACACTACTGAACCATGTCCTGTAGATTAAATAGTCTGTCTGCTCACTTTGAATTTAGTAGCATAAGGTGCAGTAATGAAAGAGTGTTGCTCCAGGCTGTTTGCAGTAAAGAATTTAAAACTAAATCTGTTGACTGGGCTGATTCATGCTCGTTTGTCAGAAGGATGCAGAATCCGGTCTTGTGTCAAATAATGTAAAATATATATATTTTATTTTACTATATTATAAGTAAGAAGCATTCAGCCATGTGAGTAACTCTGAAGCATTTGTTCTTTGAGTTGTCCTGGTGGTAGCTTCACTAGAATTGTAACGGTTGGTCAGTGGTCTGTTTTTACCACTGCTTTTTAGTTTTTTTTTTAGGTTTTTAGTTGAAAGACATTTATTTTGACATTTAGTTCTGTTTTGGTTGGTTATGTCCGTGTTCCGTGTTTGTATCTGTTCTGTGTGATTACTGGTTCCACGTGTGTTCATGTCCGCACCTGTTTCGTGTTTGATTGTCATTTTAGTTAGTATTTAAGTCTGGTTATTCTGTGTGTTCGGCATCTCGCCATCGCCTCATTTTCCCTCTCCCTTCTGTATCTTGTGTTTGGTTACCCTGACGGTCCACGTGCTAGGTTTTTGTTTCGTTCTGTTTAAGTTTAATAAAACCCCTTTATTCATGGATCCGCGTCCCCTTGTCCTTCACTTCCTGCCAAGCATCCAAAGAGGTAAATCGCAAACAAAGGGTAACACCGGCGTTTGTGACAAGAACAGTATTACATCTGGACTGAATCTATTGAATGGTAGAAATACTTTGTTTTATAAACTTATACCGTCAAGACAAATTTCAGACAAATATTTACCAATTCTGTTTATTCCATAAACTGCAAATTTTTATTGTTATTCAAATCTATAGTTGTTGACTGAACAATTTTCTATGAAAATATGTAAAATAAAACAAGAATCTGCAACAATGCTTATCTGTTATCCTACTAACTGGTTGAATAAACCCACCTATTCACCATATTGTAGTGAACCACACCCACTCGGTTACAAGAGGTGTTTCATCCTGTATTGTTTAGTAAATGAGACAAAGTGGAGCCAGAACACTGGTCATTCTTAGCAGTTAAAGTGTTTCATTCTAAGGGATAAAAGGTTGGAAGAAATAGTCATGTAATAATGGGGGGTGGGAGGTTAAAACACAAGGAAAAACTAGGATCCTATTAATATTCTCTTTTATTATAAAAATTATTTTATTCTTTTTATTATGTGTTATTTGTTTTTGAAAAAATTCACAGATCACGTTCATGGATGCTTTGCAACAAGAAGTTTCTTGTTAAGATGTTCTTTTCTAATTAAATACCACCACAGCAGGTGCAATCTCATGCTTTAGTCTTGCATTACTTTATTATGACTAATGTTTTGTCAGTCCAAAAGAAATAAAAAGGATGATGTTCTCGCAGCTAAGAATAAAGCCAAGCTCTGTATTAAGATGCAGGAGCTCATTAGCAGGCAATTTGTTCGGGCGGAACATCTGAGGCACCCTGACATTCAGGTCAGGTAGTTGGCATTTTGCCTGCGCTCTGAACTCCAACCAGGATTTAGTGAGTTTTCCAGATGCACAATAGGAACATCGCTTTTTTTCCAACACATGATCATTGAGACAATTGAACATTCTTCCCATGCAAAGCAGGTTCGCCTGCGCTCTGGCCCGAGTGCACTGAATTACACCATAAAAACAGCTCGGTTTTGAATGTCAGTGAAACAAAAAGCCTCACTGTTGACTTCCTGAGCCATGACAGGAGACATACATGGGTCAGCACTGATGGGGCAACTTTTCAGCCTATTAGCTGCTTCAGGTTCCTGGGGCAGCAGATCTCAGGGGTGTCGGCCCGTAGTCAGAAGGCCGGAATATAGCTGTAAAGTGCCTCTGCTTCCTCCAGCATCCAAAAGGTGAGTCAAGGGTTAGCAGAGACCTGTGAAGCTTCTACAGTAGCAGGATGTATTGGGTGGCTTCATAGATTTCATATTTTCACATTTTATGTTCTATCCAGTGGTAAAATGGTAATCTAAATGTTATTACTGACAGTTAATTTAAGAGCATAAGCAATATGGAGAATGCTGCATAGTCAGGCTCCATAACACCAGTGCAGATGTTTTTCCATGGCCACCAGCTCCAGTGAATGAACATCTGCTCTCTGACGAACGCTTGCCCTCTCAAATACTGACAGCCGTTGAGGAGATACATGAAGTCTGTTCTGTTGAATGCGCCTGGGAACAGCACTGAATTTCAAGTGGAAGCTACATATAATTGAATCTGCCTTGGCAAAATGCTGACTACACACAAAAGTACTTCTCTGTATGACAATGTATTCCTCAGTCCCTCCTAATTGCACAAACCCCTTTTTCCTCGGCTCGTTATCATGGGACGCCATGGAGAATGGGGTAAGGTTGTTTAACTTTGGATCTGTGCATTTTGGTACACTGCCAAAGCTTTTGTTTTTGGACTTAGTCGTCAACCAGAAATGATTGAATGAAGTACAAGTAGTGAACCGGTGACAGGGTATTGGGCACTGATGTGCGTGTGGGGCGAATGCCTGGCTGTCTGATACAAATAATCTACCACAGTCCATGCTGGGTCTGATTGAAAGGTCTTAGAATGCACATAAGCATATGGAACTGCATAGCATCAGACCAGTTCACCACTGAACCACCTACAGTGGATAATTATACATCAGAACTGAGAAGGTGACATGGTCTGATGAATCATTTTTCCTTTATATCACACAGATGATTAGAGAGACTTTATTGCATAGGACTCTGACTGTTGTCCTCTCAACGACTGAATTATGGGTTATATATTTTGCCCGTATTCCAAAGACACACATCACTGCCATCAGTCTTCCATGTAAAGCCCTGCCCACAGCCCTAAAATGTTTAACTGCTGCTGCTAACTTGATTCTAATCAAAAGTGAATTCTAATTCTAAAAGTGATTGCGAGAGTGGACACCAACATGTAATTAGCTATCATAAGTTAGCTGACAGTTAATTAGCAGCCGCTTAGCTACTTCATCTGGACAGCTTAGGAGGAAATGTGCAATGCTAAATAAGATCACAGCCTGAATCACACATCAAGCCTTCCAGGGCAGCCACCATGACCACCGAGCATAATGTGACAAAAATAATCGATACATTCTACAGAAAATGCTCAGGCTTAGATGGCCATACCTCATCATATCTCCTTAGTGATGATACCACATTATCTGCCATGCTAGGATGAAATGAAAGAAAGGAAATTGGCCATTCTATCGTATGTGCACACACCACAGCACGCAGTATTAACAGCACAACATTCTTCAGCTGCAAAACTGCAGGCAGTCAGTGACACAGCACCCTGGGAGCACTGTGATGGGGCAGTACCATGCTAAGGGTACCTCAGAGTTGTTTAGCAGCCTTGGGAATTGAACCCACATCTTCCTGATCTAACCACTAGGTGACCAGCTGCCCTGAAAGAGTGTTTTCAGATAGAATGCTGGATGAGGATTGACAGCTATTTGCAAATATTCCCATCAACACTCATGTTTGCCTGCTGCCACACCTCATAAGTCTAGCCCTGTGATGTCAAGGGGCATTTTTGGGCAGTAGTTAAAAATTCCACATGATCTCACAAGTGTGGACCAAAGCATTTTGGGCAGTAATGGATAGCAATCTAAGACTAAGGCCAAACTGTTCTACCTTATCAAGTCTGGCAGGGGGCCACAGCAAACCACTGACCACCAGATTTAGAAGCAGCTTGAAGCCTCAGGCAGCGTGCATCATAAATAGTAAAGAGGTCCAAACTGACATGCACAAGGGCATGCTAATGCATATACTTCACGTTTGCAGCCTCCACACATTCTTCCAAGACTTGTGGATTCTGAATGTCTTACAATGGTGTTCAGCATGTGTGATGCATCGTGTGTTGTGTTCTTTTAGCAATGTAGAATCCAGATTTTCTCTTCGGGATAAACAAAATATATTTGCCTTCTGTGATTCTGTCTTTCGATCTGGCCACAGTAAAGGGATTCTTGAAGTATACCACCCGGTAAAATTTCGGACACACTTTCTCATTCCATATTTTTGTAGATCAATATTGAAAACAAACTAAATGTTGAAAGAACACATGGAACTATACAATAAACAAATAAAATAATTAAAACAAACCAGAATATGGTTGACTGATGAACTTCTGATGAAGAACTCCTGTCAATTAAATACCATTCCAGGTCGATACCTCATGAATCTGGTTGAAAAAATTCCAAGAGGGTGTAAAGCTGTGATCAGTGCAATAGGTGATGATAGTGTACCATCAGCATCGACATACACTGGTTGTGTACATTGCACTTAAATGCATGTATACACAGAGAACAATAAGCAATGACATATACAGCATCATCATTCCTACACTGCATGTGTAACTCAGTTAAAAAAAAGATCTTTGGGATCTAAAGTTTGCACACAAGCGTTTAGATACGTCAGAACTTTTTGTAACAATGTACTCTAATAGGGCAAAACATTTCAATCATCGTATTTGGAGAATGAAAGATTGTGAGTGATCCTTAGATCCTCAGATCTCCACATCCAAAATAAATCATGAAAGTGGGAGCATCATGATATGGAGGAACTTCTCTGCAAATGCCACTGTGGCACGGCAAAGCTTATTATTTCCTTTCCTGTAATTGTCTGTAATGACTTTACCAAAGTGTACCAAGATTCATTTGTGTATTTTTTCCCTTTTTCCATTTTTTTCATATGTATCTTTGTTTATGCCTATTAATACCTATTAACATATGTTTTGTTCATAATTTGAAGTCAAAAGGCATTGTATGTAAATCTGAAGTGGATATATGCACTGGAAATGTAATCAATTTTAAAAATCTAATTTCCATTAAGTGGTCCATCTTTCAGCCAGTTGTCCATTTTTCAACCTGTTGCAAAGATCAATGAGTAACCTTTGCACTCATGGCTTAAACCCTGGACGCTTCTGCTGAGGAGTCCGAGGAGGAAGTGGGAGTATGCTGGGTAATTTAAGTATTCGAGGCTGAGCCCGTCATGCCATTAGTGGCCATTAAGACCTGTCTGCCAAAAGCTGCTGTCGGTTTCCTTGGCTGAGAGCGGAGGCAAGTGACAGGTAATGTAGAGAAAAATAGAAGCTATGTCAATGATCCTTCTGTATCTCCCCCCGCTCTCCTCTCCCCCCGTCGCTGTGGGTCTTGGCTTCTTTTAGAAACCACGTTCCTGTGGACATGTTGGAGGATATCCGCGGGGAGTTGGAGGTGTTAATTGGAGTGTTGATAGGTATGTGGCTTGTACTCTACATGTTGTAAAGGTTACCCTCATTCAGTCTCCATGACCCCTCGTCCTTCCACACAAGGCATTCCATTCTTTATACCAGACGCGGCTGTTTACCCTTCCTCTAAAAAGACCTCTGTGCAGAATTTTGTAGACAGCCAAACAAGGATTCTGGGTCTGAGCCACTGAGCCAATGGGTATTTTCAGAATTCACCCCTGTAAATAAAACTTTCATTTCTGTCCAAAATTCACACAGTTCAAAATTCACAAAATTCAAATGGTGAGCACAAATTGGGAGAAGGTTAGTGTGAAATGTTTCGTTTTAGAGACTTAAAATTTAGTTGTTGTTGAAAGAAACAAGACATCCAAAGCTTACCAACTGTCACAGGTATGCTGGCACATTAGACTTTGGACATTTAAACACAATTACCAATATTTTTTGGTCTCCTCATGGCAGAGGTGGCCCTACAAGACGAAAAGCAAATTGTCCTTAAAGAAAATACATTTGTTCAGATTTTCCATAAATGTACTCAATGTAAAGACTACTTAATGCTCACTGATGAGGTTTGGATGGTAACTAACTGGTTTATCATGACACCGGTTCCATACCTCACTGCTGTAGAGGCTGTTTAGGGTCTTGGTCCCTGCAATCAGAAGGTTGTGGGTTTGGATCCCAGAACTGCACCTACATGGGAGCTCCCTGGAAATTGAGCTCCTGGATGCCCACTGCATCACTTGGGGAATGGGTTAAATGCAGAGAACACATTTAAAGAAAAGCTTCTGTAAAATGTATCTACTGTAAACCCCATCAAACTAAATCCTCAGAAATTCTAGAAAATCAGTGGACTTTCACTTGTGTATTTTATCAGCTCCCCTATCATCATAATGTCATAATTCAAGTTTGAGCAATAGTACATTGGACAAAACATAAAGACGAGAGAAATGATATCCAACTACGTCACTAATTATTCCCCTTCAGAAACTGGGTTTGTGAGAAGACCCGCCTGGCAGCTAAAAACGAACCACAGAATGATGATTCATATACGGAGGTCTGTTTATCTTCTTCTTTCCTCTGTACATCTGTCTCCCCACCTTCCCCCGCTCATGTGTGTTCAGGGTGTGAGCTGACACTAGATCTTTTGATGCCTGTAGTGTGAGGACAACTCCGACTCTATGGGTCAGCGCCAGCTCGTTAGAACACAACCTTGAATGACCTCGAGCTACTGCTGCTGGGTCGGCGAATGCTTCCCCTCTCCTCAGAACTGGCAGATGAGGGTTTGGTCGATTTTTTTCCCTCCTACTAATCAAAGCCCTAACATCAAATACCCTGGCCAAATGAACCCTGGGGAGCTGTTTTGCTCAAACATTTCAAGAATTTTTCACTACATCACTCGCATCCACCAACCACTGCAGCAAATATCAGCTTGCAAATGTCGATGCCCAGGTTTGGACGAGCTTTTGAGGAGGACAAACATCATTCCTTGCCGTTTGAGATTAAAAGGGAGACCCGAATAAAATATTCTTGGTCTGTGCAGATTCTAGTTAGTGAAGCCATACAAGGTCTGAACAATGGGGAAACAAAGTTGGCTATTTGATGATTTTCTTACATTGTAATACATCGTTTTTAGCATATAGATCGAAGATAAATGTGTTTGTTAGCATCTCCCTGCAATGACCTTCTCCAGTGCTGTGACCTCGCACCCCAGATGAAATTGGCCAGGAATAGCCTCTAGTATAATAAAGAAATGGATCGAAAAGAGCGATGCAGATCCATATTTGAGCATATCTGAACACTGCTGTCTTCTGGGACTGTGAGAGAAATGAGCAATGTCCTGTGATCTAATTATTTGTTGGAATTAAATATAAATGTTTTCTATGTTTGAAAGCAACAGAACCATATATGTGGTTAAAGGCCTGCATGTACTAATACATATTACACCAAAGCAGCAAGTTTAACCCTCAGAGCTCTTCCTTATTTAGGAAAACCTGATTTTCCCCTGGAGTGGTTATTTGGTCCATGCTGCTTGCGTTAAAGGGTTAAAGTACCTTCGATAGTTGACATGCTACTGGGACAGACTCCAGGCTATGCTAACCAGCGTTAGTTTAAACTGTTGTCTGCAAGTTATAAAATCCTATTAAAATAAAAGGTACCAAGGCATTCCCAAGTGGAGTGTCTTTGTAAGTACTTGGCCATAGAGAACGCAAGATCGATCTCTGATCATGCCACAGCCATCTGTGATTCCAGCAAAGCAAATCTGGTCTGGGTGAATATGATTGTCCAGCCTGCATAAAACACAGCAAAAAATGTGATGAGTAGGAATATGTGATAAATCTCTCAAGCAGAATGTTGTCTGAAAGGGAAGCTTTAACCAAATGTGGGCTTATTATTTAGCACACCTCAAGTCACTCTTTTTGTGACATTACATATTAATATTTTATGTTGTGTGAACAAGTGCATTCAGTTGTATTAAATGCTTCATTTAGAAATTACAATTCCACACAAATCCTTTATTTTTGACTCCATTAAGGGTGCCTTCTAGCATTGCCGCTTGATAATGACTTCAGGGTTGATCGTCTTCCCAAGAGGGACCAAAAGTAACATTTTAAATTGCTGTTCAGCTCCTCTTACATGACTTTCTAACTGTGACTTGTGTACATTGCACACGCAAATGCTCAGTCTGCTAAATGCCTGAACCACAGGACAAGTGTATCGCTAGATGTGTCCAAATGCCCTCGCTGAAAGGGCATTTGGGTCAGTTTGCATGTTCTGCAGTTATTGGATCATTATGTGCATGGAAATGCATTCATTTATTAATGTGACAAGCTTTTAAACAGTAGCATAAGAAAACTTCAATCCCTGAAACTTATCACGTCTATGCATCTGAGGTCTTGAGCTAAATGGTGTGGTCTTGTCAGTGATGTGAATTTAAAGCGGTTTGGCTTTGCTTGAACATAATTGCATCTTTTTTAGGATTCCCAGCTGGTACTCCACTGGAGGCACAGCACATGCGAACCGAACAGGTGTTTGAGACTTGGCTGATATGGATATGTGTTTTCCATCTGACAACCTGTGAGGCATGCACAATAGGATGTGACAAGCTTGTGTCAGTGTGTCAATTTTTAAAAGGGAGGGGTGTTATTTACAAAACCTGTACTTTTTTTCCAACAAAGTTCTTCTGATCTGTCTGAGAGAAGTGAAAATGATTAATTATGAAGTTCTCCTTTGTGCTGAATGAGATAGATTGTTGAGTTTGACAATGATGCTTTCAGCAAGGGCATGTCGGTGCATCTAGCAAGACAGTTGTCCTGTGGTTGGGGCGGTTAGCAGACTGACCATGTGCTTGTGTGAAAATAAACATAGTGCATGTAGCTGGAAAAGGGAAAAATAGAAATTAAGTTTTCTGAACACATTTAAGGCTGAAATGTCATCCTTGGTGATTCTTCAGAAGAAAATTAGCTGATCTCCAACCCAGTGCCGATTTCAGCATGCTGACGAAAGCTTTCCGTGTCTCTTGCGTCCTCCATCCTCTAAAATCTACGGAAAATGGCTTGGTTGGATGGTGGCAGCGAGACAGATTAATGTCTAATACAGCTAGAGCTGTCCACATACATTCTGCTCGTCAGTTGGCTCCAGGGGGAGTCAGGGACCCCCAAACTCCGATGACATTTGAGAAAATCCATATATGTCCCTGGCCTTTTGAGAGACAGACTCTTGGGGAGGTAAAGACAATTAACAGCATTTCTGTGGTGCAGCATGCGCCTTTTGTTTCTCCTCCTGAAAGGCGAATGGCAAGAGTCAAGCCTGGAAGGGGCAGTATGAGCTCAGTCTCACAATCTTCCAGAGCAGTTAAATGGAGTAACATTTATGTTTAAAAGCAGTGTTGGGCAAGTTACTTCAAAACTGTTAGTTTTATTGTTATTTATTACTTGTTACTGTCATTTCAAAGTAATTTGCTACATTACAATATTACTGTATTTAAACTGTAAGGCGTTACACTACTACTGCATCACTTTTAAGTTCCTCTCGCCAAAATAACTGGAAATATGGATTTGGGCATGTAAATATAGCTCCTGATTAGGGGTGTGCAGAGCGGCCGTTAGTTGTATCTGTATTTGTATTTGTTGGAAGGGGAAAAGTATTTGTATTTGTATTTGTATTTGTATTTGTATTTGTATTCAAGTAAAATTTATAATGAAATGCGCAGACTCCGGAGCAGCGCCGGCGCCAGAGTGGACCAACTGGGTAGGCGTCTACGTGACCATCACTATGAAACACAATGTACTTAAAATATGCTTAACTCTACCTTAATTTACCCCTGAAAATATGCCAAACACCGGAATTTGAATTAAGTGGCCATTAATTTGTAAACCGTTCCCTTCATTTTACCTTAAAAGTGGATTTAAGGTGCGAGTGTGAAACCCCTTAATCCTAAACATAAGACATTTTCTTCAAGAGGCTCAGATAATTAAGGGGCTAATTTTAAAAATAAGGGAAAAATTCAGTAGTTTTACCCCTTAATCAGACTTAATCTGTGCACTTTTCCACGTAATTTTCCTTACTTTCCCAGAAATTAAGGGAAAAATTAAGGTTATATTAAGGGTTAAAATTAAGGGGTTTGGTTTCATAGTGTTGAAAGAGGCTAATTTGAAATGGGAGGACTGTGTGGTAGGAGTGTGTCGAGATCCTGCGAGATCAGATTTGTCTCACGAGATGCGTCTGGTCTCGCGAGACCCGAATTCCGTCCTCTTCCCGTTCAAGGTTCCAGTAAATAGTGCAAATGAGCCTGCTGTCATTGTTACTGAGGCAGTCAAAGAACATTAAGAGCAGCATAGATCTGCGGAACAAGCACTAATCCACATCAAACTCCACAGTTAGATAGGGCTCGGCGAGACCTTTACAAATACCCCTCGTTTGCCATAATACCCCTGGAGTTAAAAGACGCAAAAATCGCCGTGTCCCATTACTTTTGACCACATTACGAGCGGCAGAACTGCAAGTTATAAAGTGATTTAATATTAAAACAGCCAAATTCAAATGTGATCTCTGGTAGGTAGATAGAGGTCTCTGTGTCCTGAAGGACAG